>JARHVA010004306.1:1427500-1616706 GCA_037957365.1 Torreya grandis
TCCTCAGTAATTCTGTGGTGACAAGACCATAAAATTTATCTTCAATTAACTCATAATTAATATAAAAAATATATCATTGATCTAGTCTCTAAAAAATTATGTTTGAGTTCAATCATCATGGTTTTGACATGGAAAGCTTGATTTTTGGGCAACTAGATTACCCCATTGTCATCATAAAATTTCTATGTTGCCTCAATTTTAGCCTATTTGATAAAAAAAATTATTCTCGACCATAATATTAGTGTTCATGGTTATGTAATAGATCCATATTTGACTTATGTAGAGGATAATGCAATTATAGCTTATATATTTGAAGAACATGAAACCAACCCACTTTTGAGTGTGAAGCAATAAGATGCAATTGACTTCTTATCATCATGATATTTAACTAAATATAAATTATTGTATCTAATTATACATAATGAAATTTATGCTCTAAAATTAATATTATTATTTTAATTACTTCTTACATATCTAAAAATTATCTTCATTGTTTGTAAATTCCTGAGTGATAGTTTACCCATAAATCTAGAAACTATTGAAAGCCCATAACTGATATAGGGTATTCTCATAGTGACATACATAAAAAAAACACACCATGATTCTAAAATTATTTTAATACATATAATAACACCCATACTCTCACTATATTTTCTCCACTTAGATTTGGTGTGTCCACTAGTTTAGAATCATGTAGATTGTACTTCTTGAACATGTTTTGGGCATATTTGGCTTGATAAATTAATACTTCATCTTTCCTTTGAGTTAAATCCATTCCAAGAAGATAATTCATATTTAAAATAACAATAATCTCAAATTATTATTTCATATCTTCATTAAATGTATTCAACATCACATAAATTTACCTATAAAGATCAATTCATCTACATAGAGAAAACATATAAAATATTAAAACCTAATGATTGTATGTAAAGATTTGGTTAATTTTCAATTATTAAAAAATAATTTATATATTAATAAAGTATAAATTCATGAGTACCAATCTATTGGATCTTTTTTTAGGTTATAAACAACCTTATTAAACTTATATACAAATTTTTTTTACCCTTTACCTCAAAACCTTGTGACTACTTCACCTATACTTCTTCAATGAATCGATTTAGAAATGAAAATTTTACATCCATTTAATGGATTTTCCATAATTTATGAGTCATTATATAAATAATTATTCTTATATTATCTTGGTGTGCCATAGGTGCATATATCTCCTCATATTCAACCCCAGATGTTTGTAAAAATCCTTTTGTAACTAGTTTATGTCTTAACTTGACAATTATACCATCACTCTTGACTTTGGTATTATAGACCCAATTGGTTATAATAACATATGTATTTAATGTATTCCTTTCTATCTTCGTTACTCCCTGATTCAAAGCCTTTATGCTCATAGGAAAAAGGATTTGCGCCCTATTCTTCACGAAGGCCTTATTCTGCTTATTGAAGGCTATTGCAAGAATAGGGCACTGGTTAAGTATCCCAAACAGGGGAAAAATAAGTTGCCAGGGAATAAAAAGAATGAAAATGTAAGTAGAAGAGGAAAAATTAAGACCCCTAGTCCTAATAAATAGAATGTAGAAGAAGAAAGGGGTCGGGAGAGAATTGAAGAACCCGAGGAGGAAAAACCGGAGGAAGAAGATGGAACTGAGAGCTAGGACACCAACTCTAGTAATGATGAAGAAGGATCTGAGGAAATTGAAAAAGATAAAGTCAATACAGAGGAGGATTCTGCTACTAGAACAGAAGAGACGGAGGAAAACCAGAAAGTGGCGGAGGATGACATTGTCCAGGAAGATCCTAGTGAGGACCCAACTTCTAAGAATGAAAAGGAAATCTCTATCCAGGAAGATATTCAAAACATGGAGATGGAAATTCAAGATGGAATCAATGAGCGGGAACAAAAGAGTCAAGAAGACTTCTTTGAAGAAGCTAGGAATAGCCCTAATAAAAAGTCTGAGGATTGGAGAGGGAAGAATCAAAATGATGAAATACACACTCCTATGACTTGGGTTAACTGTAAAGCTGAGTCTTCTTCCCAATTAGATTCCTGGTTGTGTAGGGAGATCATTGATCTCAAGAGAAGAGTGGAAACTTTGGAAGATTCTCTGAAAGCTGCTTGGAGCAAAGTAAACAACATGGAAAATCAGTTAAGTGAGATCCCTGTCAAGCTCAAAGCTTACGAAAACAACCTCTGGGAACTAATAAAGGACAACAGAAAGAAAATGGAGGAAGGAACATCCAACATTTGTGCAGCTGCTATTAATATAGGTAAACGAGCCAATGAGGAGACCAAAGCACTAGATGGTCCTAGCAAAAGGACAAGGCAAAGTTCCTGAAAGAAAGATACACAAAAAGGAGATTTGCTGGAGGTTACCACCCAGGAAACTGCTTTGAAAGGAAAAGAAGCCATGAACTTGATACTGGAACTGGATGAATAATCTGGTCCTTCTTGTTGGTTAAGAAACTGGTACTGATCTTTGTTCTTCTTTTGTTAGCTTTTGTTTGTTGTACCACCAGACTTTTGTTTCTGGGTTTTGACCGGATGTGTCTCTTATCATTTCAGGACCATTCAAAACTTGTTTTTACTACCTCACTGTAGTGTTTTTTAGGCGTTGCCTGTGGGCTTAGTTGTTCTTATTTTGCTTTCTGTTAAAGGGTTTCGGGCCCCCTTCAAAACCTGCTTTTACCTCAATCTAAAACATACGTATTTAATGTATAATACATAATATTATATATATATATATATATATATATCATTCATCTCAATTGAAACCATCTCAATTTTCATAACATCAACATAGTCTTTGCTTTGACTAAATTTTGCATAACTTATAGGATCACTAGCCATAGTATACATGATAAAATATGGTTTATATATCACCTTAGTAATTTTAAAATTTTAAAATACCTCTCATGGTTTTAAATTTCAATTATATACCTACCCACTTTTAAAAGGCTTAGATTCACTATTTACTTTTGCCTAATTTATTATATCTTAGTTAGACCATTGTTATTATAATAACCAAACCTTATATATTATGAATATATATATATATATATATATATATATATATATATAAACTTGATTATTATCCTTATATACAAGTTTTGAACCTATACCTATTTTATTTCTTATTTGACACTTCCATCTGAGATATATAACTACATTGATGCAAGTGCCCACTTTTCCTAAAAATTATCCAGTGCCCCAAAATCATCCAATTTGAAAAATAATTGAATCCTAAAGGATGAAATAAGTGATTTAGTGAAATATAATTATAAAAGGTGTTTGTATATTAAATATATCAATATTCATTCATTTCTCAGCTAGAGAAAACCTATAACTCATAATGAAACATAAAAAAAAGTAATAAGTCAAACATTCATCCATATTTATATATAAATCATAAGAGTAGTATTTCCTCAGGTATAAAGGATTTAAAGAACATTTCATGAGACATATTTTCAAAGTTACAATATTGGTCACTACATGTATTTTCTTATAACATGTTGCATCTTTGTGCATACACAAACCAAGATGTATGGGAGAAATACATAATCCTAAGGCACTTTTCTTATTATTGGTCATGTAGGAAGCACCCACTAATAGAGGGATCTTTGGGGAAAATCAACACCATGAGCAGAATCAACCATTTTCCCATAGCCACTCCAAGGGTGAAGAGAGAATTTTTTCATCATTTGAAAATAGAGACAACTTATGTGTGAGATATGAATACATCAAAATAAATTTAATATAAAACTAATAATGATCCAATTGGTTACATTTATATCTAATTAGTATTATTTATAGGATACCTATGTTTACACAACTGTATATATCTGACACAAGCATCTGAGGCTATAAAAATAATATTTTAGAATCCAATGAATATTCTAGGATCATATTCTAGTCCATTTTCATATTGTCCTAGATTAGACCTACATGTGCACAATAAGTCAACTATCATTTAATTATAATTCATTGTAATATCCATCAATAATTTTACTTTACTATTTTTAATGATCTCAATTGTATAAATTTAGAATATTATTTGTTTGAGTTTTCTATTGATTTTCCTCATTAAATTAGTACATCATCCTTATATAAAAGCTAATATAATACCCATTAACCATAGATACCTTTAGATATCTAAATATAGGGTTAATCACATAGATGACAATGTAAACATAGTATTTTCATTATAAATATAATAATAAAAATTAAATTATTTATTTTTAAGACTGATGATCTTCATATAAAAATTATGATCTAACATTTTATTGGTTGGATGGGGATTCAATAAATGCCTGTTCTTGTTTAGACTTCATGAACATGGATGATTAGTCTATTAAGAAGAGGTAGCATTATTTATTGTTGAAATAGAAACATGTGCAATCCCTTAAAATAAAATTCAATAGGTTTAATTCATTAACTTATTAATTTTGTAGCTACATGATCAAAATAATCATAAATCATATTTTCAAAAAATGGCAATCCCTAGAAAGAATTATGGATTTACAAGTAAGATTATAAAACTTGTGTGCTTTGATTTAATCAATATATACTATGAAATTTTGATAAATACTCTTAAGATTTTTATACACATAATATTTTTAAACTTTATCAATTCATAATGATTTCTCTCTTACAATAACTTGGTGAGTCTCAGTCTCTTTGAGTGCACTCCTTGAAGGGTACACCGTAAAATGGGTGGCCAGACCTTTGGTGCTTTGAAAGATAATTATCCCATATACCACCACCTAAAACTAATACAAACCCATCTTATACATTTAAATAATATTTGACATATTTATCACATGCTTATCTATGTAATTCACCACTTCAAATATCCCCTACCTAATAAAACCCCTTTTTACTAGTTTCTGAATGCATGTGAATGGGTCGACCTATTTTTGAGAATAATGCATATTATAAGACTAAGTCGACCTAGGATGACTAAGTTTGGGACCTAAAAAATCTATTTTCCACCTAACAAAGTTGACTAAGATAAATACATCAACTAAAATTCCAAAAGGGATTAGGGTCAAATCAGGTCATATATACCCCTATTTCACCTTATTTATAAGAGAGAGAATAATTCATTTATGCTTATTTATCTACATTTCCACCATTCTACTTGAAGAGTCATTTCATAAGGTTTCATGCTTCTTTGAGGAGAACCATTATCTTTTGAAAGCTTGAGATTCACTAGGAGGTCTTTGGCTATAGTATAGTCCATTATCCATGCTTAGCTTATTCAACAATACACAACCACCTATTGTAAAGCACCATTATCTAAGGGGGAGGTTAAGTCTCGATGAGTTCATCTTCAAGGTAAGTATTCCTAACTATTGATCTTCTAGTTTAATAGATATGTTTGCATGAATAATGGCTAATGAATGCATTGTCTCTCCTTTCTTAGGATTAATTATACATTGAATTGATTATATTTTTAATTTTCATGTTTATTTTTAATGTTTATCCCCCATTTGTGCCAAAATATTTAGTGAGCACTAAATTATATTTTACTTTATTATTGCATTAATATTAGACATAACTAGGGTCATTGTGTGGTGCTACTTGAGTACATGATTTTTAACCTTATCTATCCATATTATATTATAATATATCCATTATGTAGGTTTAGTATATCTGTACTTTTGTGACCCCAATGATCTATGTATTTATAATGGTATAGTTAGTTAATTTATCTTCTCTGAGTTAGGATTGATTTGTGGATCAACTTCAGTTTCACTTGCATACAAGATCCATATTAAGATAAAAATAAAAATATTTTTTTCACCCTTACCTTTACTTGTGGATATTTTCATGTTTCCAATTCTTGTAAATTGGATGGACTTTCCTTCTCCCAATTGTAATTATATTTTGAAGGAAACATCTAACTTGTTAAGATCATCATTGTGATTTATCATGTGATTTGAACCACTTGAATCAAAAGACAAAATACTTACAAAAATTACTCCCATAATACATGTGATATAATAATCTTAGTGATATTATTTCTCACATTTTTTATCTTGGAATGCCTTCTCTTCATCATATTGATAAGCTTTTTTAGCTACTATTATCTTATACTATTTTATAAAGTGTCATGTTTTTTTCAATAATGACAAGTAATGTGTTTATTAATTTTATCCATGAAGTTAACTTTAAATTTTTCCTTTAACTTTGAATTTTTTAAAATACCTTTATTATGATTATTATATTTCTCTTTGGTCTCGAAAAACCTTGTCTTGGTTTCAATTTCCTGTTATTTAACTCCTACATATAGTATCATATTATCTTCATGGAATAAAAGAGAACCCACTAACTCTTCAACACTTGTAATCTTCATTTAATTTCACTCCTAAAGAGTGATCACCATAAATATCCATATTTTATTTAAATATATCAAAAAACTCCTTAATATTGCGCTATCATGTATAGTTTTTCCATAAACTCTCAATCTATGTAATAAGTCATTTATCCTTATGAAATATTCTCCAACTCCTTTATTATTTGACATTTTTAATATTTCAAAATTAATTTTAAGAGTTTGTATTTTTGCTTCTCTTACCTTAATAGATCCTTTATATTAATTTTATAGGGTATTACATGCCTCATGGGAATTTTTGCATCTTTAAATTCTTGGATATATTATTAGGTATATGGCAATCTAAAGATAAAATAAAGCTTTTACATTGACCTTTTCTTTATCCTTTTTTATTATTTTCCCATCTTAAGTCAAGGTACTCCAGTATTTAGGTGGTGTGTATCATTTGATAAAATAATCCCAAATTCCTTTCCATAGAAAAAATTTCTTCAACTAATCTATCTAATATTCATTGTTTTCACCTTTGAATATGTGAATATTCATGGAAGTAGGATTCATTGGAGCCAATTATTCTCATTATAATGTCTTGAAACCATTCTAAACCTTTATTGAATGAGGATATGATACAAAATGAAGGTTTTTAGTATGGAGGTAGTGAAAATAACATTTTATTTAATATAAAATTGAATCTTTATATCAAACAATCTATCTCATTATTTCTAGTTTTTAATCTAGTTTTGTTGTAAGTGAGATTGTTGACCAAAAACTACACTAACTTTAAAATAAATAAAATATAATTTTTAGTTTTATTTTATGAGTACCTAAAATAAAATCATAGATTTACACATGAAAAAATATTTTCCAATATGATCTATTATTCCACACTTCCCTATGGGCAATTCTTTATTAATAAATATGGTAAAAACAAGCTTATTACAAGATAACTTAAATGACAAGTTATGTATATAAACTAAAAAATAAATAAATAAATTTAATTAAAAACTAATAAAAATAAAAATTTAATTATAAAAATATAATCAAATATAATTTAAATTAGACTCAATAAAACAAGATTGACTTATTGACAAGATAAGGTCAATATACAAGAAGCCTTGCTTAGTAGGTAAGTAAATCATGTAACCTAGTAAATTTAAATGCCTTAAATCTATATAAAGTATTAAATTGATTAAAATAACATCAATTTAAGTTAACTCACTCTTACAAATTTTCCCCACCTCTTGGAGATGAATATATAATGATATGAGATCAATTAAGTACACATTCAAGGAACTACACTTTAATTGGGACTTCTAGCTATTTTTAGGATGTTTTGAAATAGTATTCAAAATTGACTAAAAATTTAATCACAGAAAATAATAAATTAACTATCATATAATAATAAAATATATTATAACATCATCAATTATGTTCCCATATTAACATCACACTCAACACTTTTGGTCCTATATCTATGGGCATTAAAACTAATTGAAGGAATGATTCTTAATAATTAGACATATAAAATATTATGATAATTTAATAGTATATATGTTGATGTGTTAGGAAAAATTTATTGGTGTGTATTATAATTTAATAAATTTTCCAATATCACAACTAATTTTTTTTCTTGTACCTATATTTAATTTCATGCCTTTGATGTTGATGTGAGAACTTTTAAATATTATGGTCATGTAATTTTTTTGAGTGAAGTGACATTAGGGTCAAACCCCATTGACTATCTAGTATATTTTGTGCCAAAAATTACTACATTCACAAGATATATTCATGCATTCTCTCCACTTTGTGCATATAATATGTTCATATATCCTTTGCATGTTATGTTGGTTAGCTTCTACTTGATTAGGCACTTAACTCACATTTAAAGTTTATTCATAAAATAGTAATGAATTGCAAAAAATTATGAAACATTTTTTGTACCTAGATCATCCTACATTATACATCCTAGATAATTAAAATGTGAGTGATGGACTACAATTTTAAGTTCATGAGATCATAACCATAACTCCTAATATTTGTGAGGTCTATCCATGATGTATATTCCACTACATGGTTCTTCCACTTCACTAGTCATTTATTATATTCCTTCCCACACATTTTTAATGATCTTGAAGTCCAACATCACTTTTATCTCTTCTATTTATTTTTTAGTATTTTTTCCCTTTAGTCAGGATTATTTCCCTCATTTTTTCTCCTTCATCTTGCACCTAGTGAAAATCATAAAAATATAATATATTTAAGATGGAGTAAATTTACATACCTTTGGGTAAAGTAATATCATATGCATTGTCTAAGAACTTGTTTGGAACTCTACATGATCTTATCTTATTCATTTTAAAATTATTGCATAGGACGCATGAAAATATTTCATTATGAAAATGTACCAACATAATATATAAATTCAAACTCATTTTTCATGTACTTCTCATATAAACATTACTTGTAATTTAGGCTACTATGTTCAAGTTTCTGATTTACTTATTCATTTAATTTATGTATATGTTTCACATAGTCTTTTAATTCTATGTTGATTTTATGCATCGTACATGTCTTCCTCAACTCAATAATTCCTCAAGGATTAACTCCAAAAATAATTTGGAAAGGTGTTTTTCCCATGACATAATTCATAGAATTTTTGTACATGAATTTGTATTGCACTAAAATGCTGTCCCACTACATTAGTTTATCTATCACTAAACATCTTAACTAATTTATAAGGATTTCTTTAACAAATTTAGTCTATGCATCAGTTTGTGGATTATATGTAAAAATATAGTCACTATTCAATCTTATTTTATTCCAAAATGTGTGCCAAAAATTTCCTATGAACTTAGTATCCTAATTTAAAAATATAATACATGACAATCCATACAGTCATACAACCTCCCTAAAGAATAAGTTGGTGATGTTTTTCACATCTATGTTATTTTTTCAAGCAATGAAATCTACCATCTTGGATGATTGATCTACCAAAAAAATGAAATCATTTATTTTCTATGTCCTAGGAATTCCAAGAAAAATTCCATGTTGATATCATCACATGGATTATTTTTAATTTATGATGGTTTATAGTAACTTGTATTTTGGTTCCTCCCTTTTTCCAAATAGAAAACATGATATCCTTAAATATACACTAGTATATATATGCCTATATTTAGCTTGTAATATATTTCAACCAATGACACTAGTGTCCAATCCACACTAAAATCCCATATCAGTTCTTCACCGTCTTTTTATTTGATTAGATAATTATGTGTTGACATCTTTGGTATACAAAAATGATCTTATTAAAACTAACCCTTATTGAATCACATAGTCTAGCTAGTGTGTTTGATCAATGCTTTTCTACCCTGGGCATGATTTCCACACTTAAAATATTTCATCCTAAGGGTACTACTCCTTGCTTTATTAAAAACGCAATACTTAGACCCTTATCTTATTCATTAGTGGTAATATTTTTATTAGCTTGTCTACAACCTTGTTTGAACATCCATTCTAGTGTTTTAACACAAATGTATAACTATACAGTTATTATACCCATTTCATATGCCTTTAATTTAGCCTACCTTTATTATTAATGAAATTATTTGTCAACAAGTAATTCCTCCAATTCATAAATGCTTTCATGATCATGTGTAATTCTTTGTCATAAGAACAATATTTGTGTTTTGCATCATTTAGATTATTCCTAATGTATGTTATATGCCTTCCTTACTTGATTGATGATAAAAGAAATCTACTCCACTCAAATCACATTCAACTTGGAATACCTTATTGATTCCACAATCAAATTATAATACCTTGTTGAAGTCTATTAGTGACAATACTAACTATTCCATCACTTTATTCTTTAGTTGTTGAAAACTATACTTCATTTCTTTCATCTATCTAAATGTCTTGAAATCTCCATGTGATTTTTACATGATTTTTTAATATAACCAACTAATGTTTTTGGAAAAAATTCTATATAAACTCTCTATACCATGAAATATTTATGTTTTAAATGAACTTATTTGTTACGGTCACTCTACTATTACAGTAACTTCTCTGGATCCATATTTTAGTCATTTCTATTAGGTTATGAAACCCAAGTATACCAAATCTTATTTCATAATTCTTAACTTATTTACATTTTTTCAATTTTTTTTTCTTAATTTTTGCAAAAAATTTCTCAAATGTGTCACTTGTTCATCCTTTGTTCTTTCAAATACCAAAATTTCATCTAAGTACACAATGACATACTTAACTAATAATTATTTTAGAAACTCATTCATCAGCCTCATAAACATGATAGATGGACTTGTTAGCCCAAATTGCATAGCTAACCAATCAGAAAACCTTTCGTTTATCTTAAATTTTTTCTTCCATTGATCTCCTCTGTGAATTTTGATATGGTTATACTCACTCTTCAAATCAATCTTGTTGAATTACTTCAAACCAATCAAATAGTCCATCATGTTATCTATGCATGGTAATGAGAACTTTTAGTTGATTATGATTTTGATAATATTTAATGAATATGTTTACATGAACAAATATACATATTTATTTCCTGTTATTATGATAGGTAATATGCATGGTTTCATGTTTTCCTTTATCATCCCTTTATTCAATAATTTATTCACTTGATTCAGTATCATCATATGCATGGCCTTTTTCGAAAATGTTTCCCTATGATTAGGTCTATATTATGACTAATGCTTATTATGTGTTGGTATAAGGTTTATATGATGAGTAATAATACTTATGGTTGGAATTCAATCTATAAAATCACTCAATATAATATTGATGGACTCATATACCAACTCTTTAACTTTCCACATAAATTTCTCCTCAATCATTGTGTATTATATGAAAAATTATTGTGTCATATTTTATATGAGTGTATAGTGTATACACAAAATATTTTTATTAAATTTACCACTCACTAAAACTTTATCTCTTGTAGGAACCTATTGAGTTTTAATCTCTCTAAGTGCATGCCTTAAAGGGTGCATCAGGAAAGGGGTGGGTAGACCATTTGTGTTTCATAAGAATGTTTTAGATTTGTATAATTCATCCATTTGTCCAAATTAATTAAAATGTATATCTAATTCAATCTTATGAGGTATAATTTAAATCCTATATTCCTAAAATATGGCTAAGTATGAAATTTTAAAACCCTCCAAAATCTAGAATTTTCATTATATCTCATAGAGGTCCAAAAAAAATCTCAAACATCCTAGAATTATAAATATAAAATATAAATTAAATTATAATAAACTAAATTTCCATGTCTAACTATTTATTTATATTTATACTAATTATTTTTAGCCCCTACCTAAGACAAAACCTTCTTTCACCATCTATAGGACTAAGATGGCCTAGAACAACTTTGTTCTAAGTGTTGATAATGTTATATAACTAAATTTTCCTAAGAAAACATTATTATAACATTTGAACATATTATAATATAAAGTTAGCATAGGATGACTTAGTCTCAACCTAACTTTTTTTTCTTTCTAACAACTAAAATTTTAGAAAAGATTAGAGTCAAATTCATTAATATATACGCATCCATTTATATCATATATAAAGTAAGATAATAATAATAATAATAATAATAATAATAATAATAATAATAATAATAATAATAATAATAATAATAATAATAATAATAATAATAATAATAATATATTTAATATGTACTTATCCAACATTATACTTTAGGATCATTTCTTAGGGTTTCAATACTTTCTTTGGAGATACGGTTATTGTCTTATGCAAAAGTATTTTGGATGCATAGAAAAGTTATGTAGCCTAAAGATGACATATCCTTGTTATCCTTACATACCATGAAAACCTATTGTGAATCACCTTGGCTGAGTGATTGAGACTTGATGGGTTCATATTTAAAGGTAAGTATTCCTAACTTTGTTCCTCATTTGTAAGACTAGATATATTAACATTTTTACTTATCTCCCATTCATTAAGGTTTTACCTATACATATATTAATTATGATTTTATAATGTATGTTTAATTTTTATGTTTATTACCCCCACTTTGTTTCATAATCATTGGTTATTAGTAGATTCAATTTTAATTTACTTTGCATATACTTTGTGAATATGAAAACTTAGGACCTAACTAGGGTTATTGCATAGAGTTGCTTGACTAGAGGATTTGGAACCTTATCTAGTGATATTATTCTATTAAGATATCCCTTTTTTAGGTTTAGAATGTCCATATTAGTCATGGCCCTCAATATCTAATGTATCAATTATTATAATTTTAAATAGGATTTATCATCTCATAGATAGGATTGATTAATAGATCTATTGTATTTACCTTTGTATACATTATGGTGAACCTAACATGAACCAAACCCTTGTAAGTTTTATTTCATGAATTCATTTATTATCATATTATATATTTTATTTATTAAATACTATATCAAATTTATCAATATAGTCTAACATTAAATGTGCAAGTTTAAAACATATTCAATCAAATCACATCTATTTCATCTTTGTGTAGGTCTTCTTCAAATATAGGTCATACAAACATAATTAACACATCTAAATCTATTAATATTTTCATAAACATAATCAACCTATCAAAAAAATTTATTATGTTTTGTAAATAAAATCAACACATTCAACTATGTTATCATATTTTACAAATAGAATTGACATAGTCAACTCTGTTAGCAGGTTTTACAAACATAGTCAACATAGCTAACTCTGTTAGTAGATATTACAAACACAATCAACATAGTCAAGTTTATTAGTAGGTTTTAAATACATAATAAACATAACTATATCTTTTTTCACATTTTTAGTATAAAATAAATATTAAATTAAACATAATGAAAACTACCAAGGTTCATTCTTACATTCTTTTTCATTTATGTTCTTCATTTATAGTCCTATTTATTCACTTTTCATTTTTTGTTGCTTACATATTTAGAGTAATAAAATATAGTAATTATGTGGTGTTTTAATTTATCTATTTAGTCACATTATTGTTCTCTTCTGCACACACTTCCAAATCACTTAAACACTAAAAAGAATTAAACATTTTGCTTCCCAAGGTATACCTACTTAGATTTCATCACCAAGGGGGAAGCCAACTTGGTTTCTTGGCCATGTATTAAAATGTGGTTGATGTTACATATTATCAAATCACCTAACACCTTTATCATTGTAGGACTGTTAAGTGAGGGGATAGGCACTAATACCAAGCTACTACCATCACCAATACAAATCCCTTTTAGGTTAACTACCTAAAACCATCCTTTGATTGATTTTTATTTCCTTATTACATCCAAATCCCTATCACATTAATTTCAAAAATTAGTATAATTTAATAACATTCAGGAATGAACACTTAGCTTAGCATTTACATTCATGTTTTGTTGATTGCTCTTTGATCATTGTATTTTGTATTGTAAAAATTATACTATCTAGTGTTAATACAAGTTTTGTGATGTGTGTTAAAATTAGAAAAAACATTTTAATCTAATTATTTGTATGCCTAATTATATTTGATTAGTTATTATCTTGTAAAAAAAATCACTATTATTAAAACATAGTCAACCTAGTTGACTTAGTCTTTTATAGGATGTCTTTCCTAAAAAGATAGTTGACTAGTTTAACTTATTTTATTATAGGTTGTTCTACTTATCTTTCCCATATAACTAAGTCAACCAATTCACCTTGGTTATTTATAATTTCCTTACTATTGTTATCTACCTGGTCTTATTTCATAATAATGTCATATTTTCATCCTCCAATTAGTCAAATACCTTGCATAATTTAGTCATGTATTCCTAATAAAAAATGAATTTATATACAATGTAATATAATTGAGGTCCTTTATCCTAGTCCTCATCCTACTAATAATGTAGGGAATCCTGCACCCAATAATCCATACCCTAATACCAATATAGTGAATGATCCTCCTACCAACTCTAACATCCCACCTCCTACCACTAGAAATAAAAATATTTCCATTGATACAACTCAAATTATTGCTCAAAAAATTCAAAAAATGAATGTTATGGAAATAACTAGCCATTTTCAAATGATGTACATGTAATTTCAAATGTTACAAATTGATATTCAACCACCTCAAGTCATCATGAATCAACCAAATAAACATTTTTTCCTTCCTCATCATAGAGATTACAATAGGAATATCATCCCTTAACCAATCATGCATAAAAAAAATTCTTAAACATATTCAAAATGACTCCATTAATTGCATACATAAACATTATAAACATTTTTCCAACTATCACATATGATGGAATTAAATATATTGCTAACTTTCTTAAATATTTTTGTAATATATATTAGGAATGGGTTCAAAATAATAAATTTGATACCACCAAGATCATAGCCAAAACTTTTATTGGTGATGCACTTCAATTATACAACCAACTTCCTAGACATTGCATCTCATAATTAAATGTTTTATTTAAAGCTCTAGTATGGGAATTATAACATGATAACCTTCTTAAAAATTAATTTATCCATTTCATCAATGCCAAGCAACTTCATAATGAATTTTCTCACACTTTCATCAAATGATGGAAGTTTATATCTCATAAAGTGCATCATACCATGAATCATGATACTTTTTAAATTATATATTACTATTCTTAAATTTATTCTTCAATAAAATGTTAAGATGTTCCCCCCTAAAATTTTATAAGAAGCCTTAGACAAAGAAAAAAGGCAAGACTTTTCTATGACTCAATTTGAATGACCTTAAACAACTAATAACAAATTTTTACAATCATTGTCTCATAACATTGATTTTTATAAGCCTCCCCAAAATCAAAATGGGTCATTCAATTTAACCAATTTTAACACCACCCACTCTCCCTTAAGTATCAAATAACTTAAGAATAAATTGAAACCATTGATACATATTAGATTTAATCCTTCTAAACCTCCTCCAAAATGGTATAATCCTGATAGGTTTTGTTGATGGCATACTACTATAGATTATTCTCATGATTTTTGTCATGATATTTACCGATTCATTATTTCTTCCTTATTTGGTCCACCTTTAAATCTTAATACTCTCATAAAATTATTCTATCAAAACTATCTTCAAGCACCACAACTCAAATCTAAAGAATCATAATCACATCAACATCACCTACCCAATGATCAACAATAATTATTACATACCTCCACCTCATCTACTAATGTTACTCAAACCAAATTTATCCTTAATATTATAAAAATAAGGAAAGGATAGACAACATGAGGAACTTCAAATGACTGGTTACATTCATCCAAATTCAACCTCTTAGGTGACATGAACCAAAAGAACACCTAGTTCAAATTCCTATTCCAAAGTGCATCATACATGGTCTTCATTTGTCTTGTAAACCTCTTCATACCTTTACTATAAATAATATTTCAATTTTAACACCCTTAAAATATAAAAAACCAACACATTTACCTATATCCAAGCATACCTACCAACCTAATTCAAATCATTCTATTGGTTCAATTTCACTTCACTCCATCTCACTTTTTGGGGAATCTTGTGATGCCCATCCACATATTGCTTCAAAATTTGGGGTATCATGTGATGCCCATCCCTACATCTACTTACCCATTAGGGCATATTATGATGCTTACTCCTATTCTACAATGTATAATAGCAAATAAATTTAGATTTAATAAACTTTCCAAGACACATAGGCTTGTATTTCACATGTTCATCTTTGATATGAACATTAGCATAGATTTTGATTGTTAAGTTTGTATCATGTTTATTTATTTTTATGTATTTTATTTCATGTTATATCTTGTGAGTTGATTATAAAACCTTGGATAGGACTAGGTCTTCCTCACTAACACATGTTAATATCACCATTATTTTATTACACATTACACTTGGCATTTGTTTTCATTTTGGTCCTTATATATCTCTTTCATTACTATATTTATATGCCATTATTTACCTTAATATCTTTATGATTATTTCACCCCTTTTTAACATTCACCTCATTAGTGTTCACCTTGACATTTGTAGTGTTAGACCATGGACATAACTAAGATATCTTCACAAATTAACACATTAAAACATCTTTAAATGACTTTCCTCCTCTTTTTGGATGACTATTACTTTCATTGATGCTTGTGCTAGATATTTTTTAGGTTAGTATGACTTATTATTGACATGACTATCCTATCATATCCCTATCCTTTTAATATCACTATTTTACCTCCTTGTGATCATTGATGAGCATATTCATCATTATATAACTTGTTACATGGTTGAATCTCTCATGATCCCCCATCATTCCCTTATTTTATTTCATTTGAGTCATACATAGGTCAATTTTGAGATTGCACACTTATTTTTGGGAAAGTCTAGGAGTCTTTAGACACCTTGGTCTTTAGGCACTTTTCTCTAGTGAACAAGTATAAGTTGTCTTGTGTTCATACCCTATTTCACTCATGTTTGGTTCTATAAATGCATATAGAGGAAGAGGAATAGAAATATATAAAAGAGTTCAAATCCAAAACATAAAATAAATGAAAGGCAATAATATAAAGTCAAAAACAATCTTAAAAGTCAGATCACACCAAAAGACATGATCTATATTTGGCACATATCTTATCTTAATTGAAGCTCAAACTCCAAAATTAGACTCACGATAGAGTCAAGGTCCATTGGGGTGAATTAAGACATTATACTAGGGTAAGATGTCTTATTATACCATATACTTCTAGTTACACCTACTTTCTCACATAAATAACCGATCTTCATAATGGATTGATGACTCTATAAGGGGTCCTGAATAATAGGGAGCATGTTTTGGAAATGTAGGTTCATATTGATTTTCATGAATATATACTTTATGGTTTAATCTATGTACTTCACTTATTATCTCAAGCTTTGTGTTCATTAGTCAAAGTGTCATAAGTCCTTGTCATTGATAGTTTTTAGCCTTGATCACTTGTATAGTGTGTCTCATTCTTGCTAAGTATGTTCAAATCACCATGTGGAACCTCACATTCCTTATTTCCTTCATATTTACCTAATAATCTTCTTGTTTGATATTGATTTTAGATGATCACATCATTTATCACATCTACCTTCATATGCCTCTTGGTTTATAATTTATGAGTTATATTGTAAGACTTTGGATAAGACCAAGCCTTCCTCACAAACACCTTTACACCATTTTCTTACCACACCATCTCATTATCATACTAGTCTTATCATTATATGGTTGTGTTTTATTACATTATATCTTTAAAAAAGCACTAATTTTGATATTTCATCTTTTACATCTTTTGATTTTCATTTATCCATCATGTTCTCATTTGATTTTCATGCACTTCACTTATCTTACATCATGAATTACATTTTATTTTCATTTATTTATTATTTCTTCATGTTTAGTTGACATACTTGTATTACATATTGATTTAAATCTATTTTTTAGTCATTCATGTTTTTATTTATGTTTCATTAAACATGTTTATCTTACATGGGTTATATTTCACTTACATATCTTTGTTATAGTTTTCTTATATTGATATTTATTTTTTATCATTTTTTGTGTTACATACTTCCCATCTTGATCTCGTATGTTCTACATTATTTTTTTTCATTTATGTTTTACATGCTTCCCACTATGATTTAGTGTGTTCTACAATTATTTGTCATCATTTTGTCATTTACATGTTTGATCCTTTTATTCTAACCTAGACTCAACAATCCTAATTTTCTAATTTTTCTATGTTATTCATTGTTACTTTGACCATCTTACATACAAACACATTGATTCTATTATTAGTATTGTATCCCTAGGGTTTCTTAAATGTAGTTATTACACCCTAAAATATCAAGACTAAGATATTTAAATGAAGTCATTTAGTACAAAGGTAAGTTAAGGTATGCACATGGTATTTTTAGTTACTTTCATTTCATTTTAGAATTAATTTTAGTATTTCATTTTTAATTTGTTCATTTTGTGTGTTACCAAGATATTTACCAAAGCATCATCTCATGTTACACTCACATGACATGTGATGAGCTTCAAGTGGGGCATATGTATACACATAATATTTTTATCAACTTTACTGCTTACTAAAAATTTATCTCTTGGAAGAACTTGTTGAGTTTCAATCTGTCTAAGTGCATGCCTTCAAAGGTGTACCAAGAAAGTGGTGGGAATACCATTTTCAATTCATAATATTGTTGTTTATTTGTATCATTCGTATCATTTGTACAAATTCCTTACAATGTCTATCTATTTGCCTCTTATGATGCCTCCTTAAAATCTTAGAATCCCAAAATATGGTTAAGTTTAAAAAATAGAAACCTAAAATAAGGCTATGTTTAAAATATAATAAGACCTCCAAAATATAAAATTTTAATTATATCTTGTAGATGTCTAAAACCACTCTCAGACATACTAAACTTATAAATATAAAATATAACTTCAAGTATAAGAAACTATATTTCCATGTCTAAATTTAAACTTATATTTAAATGTTTATTTTATATTTATAATATCTATTTTTATCCCCTACCTAATGTAAGGCCTTATTTTACAATTTATAGGACTAAGTCAACCTAGGCTGACTCTATTCTAAGAGTTGAACATGTTACATGACTATGTACACCTAGGTTGATTATATTATAATAGTCGACCATGTTATAACACTAAGTCAGCCTAGGATGAATCTATTTTTAGAGTTGAGCACATTATAGGACTAAGTTAGCCTAGGCCAACTTAGTCTAGACCTAACTATTTTTCTTTCTAATAGGGTTGATTGGGCTAACCTTGTTAGGTAAACTTTCAAAAAGGTTTAGGGTTATTTTCATCTATATATACACATCTATTTATGTCATTTACAAGTGATGGGAATAGAAATAACAATATATTATGAATTTACTTATCCACCATTCTACTTGAGGATCATTGCTCAGGGATTCAATACATTATTTTGACATATGGATCTTATCTTATGGATAAGTCTGTTGGATGCATAAATAAGTTATGTAGGCCAGATCTAACCTATCATTTTTATCCTTACATACCAAAACAACCTCTTGTGAATCACTTTGGACAAGGGAGAGATTGAGGCTCAATGAGTTTGTCCTCAAAGATAAGTATTCCTAATTTTTTTCCTCATTTGTAAGAGTAGATACATTATCACTGGTACTTCTCTCCCATGATTTATGGTTTTACCTATATATATCTTAATTAGTATTCTCTTATGTATGTTTAATTTTTATGTTTATTACCCTCACTTTATCCCACAAGATTTGTTGAGAACTAAATTGAATTTTACTTTGCTCTACATATACAATATTAATATGAAAACATAGGACTTAGGTATGGTTATGGTATAATGTTGCTTTAATAGAGGATTTGGAATCCTCTATATTTATTTTATTATGGTAATATATCCCTTAATTAGGTCTAATGGATCCATCTTGGTCATGAACCTAAATATCTAGTGTATCAACAATCAAAAGTGTAAGTATGATTTATCTATTTTGAGCTATAACTGATTAATAGGTCAGTTGCATTTACCTACATATACACATAACATTCCACCTACTTATCTACCACTTATATGAACTATTTTTTTGACACCATTAGCACTCTTGTGAAAACATTATTTTCCCTCCTTACTCCTTATCCCTCAAAGGATGTGGTATTTCCATACTTTTATCCTTACCTAGCTGATAAGTATTTTCCTAATATCATGCATTCCATTGTAGTCAAATTTATAAAGCCTTCTATGTATGGTATGCATCGTGTTGATGTCTCAAAGTATATCATAGGTGGTTTAGAGTGTTTAATATACACTACTCATTTTTGGATTCAAATAATCCAATGCATAAGTTGTAGGTTGTGATATTCTTGATATGTTTGGTGGAATAGCAATATAACAAGTGAAATATTTAATAATATTTATAATTTTTGGTTGTTGGGAGAAACCATGGTCTAATAGCTAACTTGTGAAAATAAAAATAATCTATACTAAGTGAAGTAAACTATGCTCAAAATTTAAGCTAAAATCTAATCTAATATTTATGTTTATAGTGGAAACTAATCTAAGGTAAATTGATCAAAAAAATAGAAAAAGGAAGGGTAGGGTAGAGAATAAATTTATTGTTGATCTTTATTACAAACATTATGACAAATTTCAAATTTTAACTAAACATGCACTTGCCAATGTATGGCATGAAAAAACATAATCTCAAATCCTATCTCACATTAGGAAAACATATAAGGAATATAGATATAATGCAAATAAGAACCAGATTCACTTTAAATATTTACTCCTACAAGTAAATATCATAAGCACATCTACAAGTAAAGTAAAGTAAATTAAATGAATCAAATATCCTTCAATCAATCTACCATTAACCCAAATTCAAAACTCTAAATTTAAAATGTCTACATCAATAGTTCATAAAAACCATTTAAATCTAAATATTAAACCATAAAAGTGAGAGAGAATCCATAATAAAAATCACATAAACAAATGAGACAAATATTTAAAAATTCTCTACTTGTATTGATTGCTCCAAATTTTGCACAAAGTTTTCTTTCTCAAAACTCCCTTTTCTTACAAATGATAATACCTCCTTGTATAGAACACTAAGGATTTATGTCATTCAATCATGTCAAATAACAATTATACAAGTGTCATAGATAGGTTTCCTTTTGACAATGTTATAGAACTATGACATTTCCCTATGGACTAGCCTATAAGTGATATGCCTTATAAGTTGTACATACCTTACAAAAAGAATATTATCTTTTCAAAATATTATACATGTTAAGCTATAAAAGAATATACTTAAGTCAACTAATTTGAATTTTAGGTCTCCATTGCTATTTAGGTCTTTTATTTTTGTTATAGGATCTTCATTGACTTTCATGTTTTCCATCAATCATCTTGAGGTTGATGATAGGTTCCATGAAAAGCTCATATTCTTGATCTGCCATGTCTATGAAGTCCTTGTCATCTCTATGCAGTGATTCTCTAATGATCCTAACTTCACCAATATTCTCCTATACATTTAATATCATGCCCAATATCCTATTATTATCAACCCATGTATTTCTTTGGCTTTGATTTCTTACCTCTTGCATGACTTGATCAACCCTATAATTAAACTCTTCATCAGAGATTAAGCCAATTAGACTAAGTGTAGTTGGGTCTATGATCAAATTTCTTAGTTATTCCTCATTCTAATCTATAATTTTCTACTATCCTAATAAATATCCTATAAAATCTGAGACTATTAGCTCAAACTCTTGATCTTCTCTATGAATACAACCATAGCCATGTTCAAGTGGGCTAGTTCAACTATCTTAAAATTAGGAATTTTATATTATGTCAAGATAGTGACCAAGTCCTTCAACTTATTATATGAATCCTACCACTAAGCTACTTCTTTCTTGGCCATAGTATCTAGTTTCTCATTACATCTCATTTGGACCTTATTTATTTCAAGGATTTGAACATAGCATACAAGTTATTTTCAAACATATTGATCATAGATTCTAGAATAAATAAGATAACCTACTCTTACAATTTATTATTTTATTATTTTAATAAAATTTTGGCAGCCTTAAATTATTCTATCTATTCTTCAAAAAACTCCAAGACATCTTAAAAAATTGGATCTTCTCTAGGTTTCTATCTTCTCACTTGAGTTAGATTGGTTAGTGGTTCCACTTTATGATAAGTGATATCCTCACCTATTTATAAGATATTATTCTTAGTTAACTTTTATTAAACAAAAATCTTAGGGTCAAACCTCACTCCCATTAAATATTGTGTTACTTTTGGAATAGGGATCTCCATTTGAGATTGAGTTGTTGAATCACTTGGTGTGGCTAGTTTTTTTACTTCCTCTCCCTATAATGTTATGATCTAGGTCTTCATTTCTTATTTTAAGGGGATGTTAGAAACCTTTATCATGGCCCAAAGATGATGGATAGTTGTAAATATCTCCAATATAGGTCCATAAATGAACCACTCTAGAATAGCTAGACCATATATCAAGTTTTCTTCACTAAATAAATTAACCTCTTTCAAAGCTGGTGTCACCTTGGGTCTCTTAGCCTTTAAGACAATAGCTATCTTAGATTTCCTTTTGGGAGTGTCTATATGGACCACTTATATAAACATCCATTTGTCCTATTTGTCTTCCCTTCCTTTGTTTCCTCAACCTAGGTTTCTTCATCATCTAACTCATAATTTCTTAATAACATCTTAACTACATCCTCCAAAGATTAATTGGGATCTAATGTTATCATGTCAATTTACTATTGATCTGCTTCCTTTTTTTTCTTTGGGAAGTTCATAAATTGATGAGATAGAATATATTTCATATGGCCTTCTCTCCGCAGGCCTATGTGCCACTTGAACTTCTACTTGTGCATTAATTGATGGAGGTTTATAGGATTCACCACCAATAATATGATATTATCTAGGTCCAAATTGCCATATATCATCCATTTTTTTATTTCTTTCTAATCTTCACTCAAGCCTCAAGCTATGTTCCTTTAATCTCCTAGTCACTTTAAAGTAGGATGATGCTTTGGTGTAAATAGGGTCAAAGACACCAGGCTCATGATCATAGGGTACATTGAGAATTCTCTTTTTTTTCAAATATTCTTTGAATTTTCCATAGGGATCCCACTATTTAAGCTCATCAATTTTCAAGTTTAAATATGATTTGTGCTTTGATGTAGCAACAATATTACCCCAATATTTGAATATAGTCATTTCAATTGTCATTGGGAAGTTGAGGATCAATCCCTTTCTTTTGGCCTTGAAGAGACCATCAATACCATGGAATAGCTGGTATGTAACCTCTTTCTCAACTTGCTTATTCAGAGAATGAATAGGTAGCTTGAGAAGGGAATGGTGTGTTACCTCAACCCTTATAATAGTGTAGTCTAGATATAAACATATATCACCCATAGATTCAACATATTTTTTTATCAGTGGGCTAATTCTTGATATTAGAATGCTAATTATGGATTCACTTAGTTGGGGTATATGTAGTCACATATAAATTAAATGTGATCTCTATATTTGTATATTTGAAGCTTAGAGTAATATTGGGAGACTATTTGTGATCCATTTGGTAACCATTCCCTTTGATTTCAATTTTTTTTAGTTGCACATAAATCATCTAGGAGATATGACATCATTAAAAATTGGGTTTTATTTTTGTACCTAAATAAAAATATCTACCTACCCAATGAGATGCTTATTATTTCACCTAGAGGGGGAAAAATTGACTTTTCAGCCATAAAATAGACTATGGGTATCCATACTAGATTTACATAAGTTGTGTTTGCATCCCCACATAATTTAGTCAACATATTCATTATCATTCTGACTGGAGGTCTGAATTGGTTAATAGGGATGTTCTTGTTAAAGTCTAAAAAGACTTGGTTTCCAAAATCTAGCCACATGGCAAGGGTGTCCATAAAATTATTATCTTTAGCCCAGGAATTGATTGATGCTAGGTCAATTTTGGGTCTAGGTAGCTTATAATATGACTCAAATACAATAGCAAAATATAAGCTACTTTTCTTAGATTATGTTTGTTAATTATCATGCCCTTATTTATCTTAGTTTCCTTAAAAATAGGACTAAGAATGTCAATACATTGGATTACCTCAAGCTTCACTACTACATAATGGAGACTAGTGATTTGAATTATAGATATATCATCATAAAGTCTCTTGCCTAGAGGTACCACTCCTCTTCCTAGGTGATGGCTAGTTGATTTTTGATCATCTATAATAATTTTGACTAGTTATTGTCTCTTATTTTCAAGGTAGAAGCATTGAACTTGGTATCCTTGAAAATATTCCCTTCAACATCTGTTCTTATGTATAGTTTAAAATTTTCTTTTAAAACACACTTTCAAGCCACCATTGCTTTGAATTTTACCAAATTTTTCACTAGTGGTCTGAAATTTAGATCTTGATTTAATTATCTTAGTGCAAACAATAATTTAATTCTCCTTGGCTTGATTATAAAGAAAATAGGGACAAACTAGGGATTTTATACACTTAGGGATTTATTGAAGGTTTTTATAGAGTTTAAATGGAGGTAATTTACTTCAAATTTATCCTTAGATTTTTCTCAAATTTCTTATTTATACCTTCCATGTCTGTAAGTCCACAAGATCTTTTGAATTGACTTGTCTTGCTTATGTGGCTCCATCATGTCAATTTTTTCATTAATTTCAAAATGTGACCATTTATCCTTTTGGGACACATGCCAACACCTTTCATAATCTTGTAATTTTATTAAATACACTCCATTGATCTTTAAATAAGTCTTTTAGTTTTGACTTATTGTATACCATCAATCTTCAAATAATCTTCTTGAGAGTGTGCCTCATTGTAGCTCTATGACTGTTCAATGATTATTGTGAACACATGACATCATTTAACACTATTGTACCACATGGTATCCTTTCATTATATCTAATATCTTTGAAATTTCCATTCTTCACTCACTATTGATTGTGGTCCAAGAGATCAAATATCATTGGTTAATCTCTCTTTGGTTCACCATAATTGTGACACATTTGGTATCACATTAATTTTGGGATCTTTAAAAATTAATCTTTAGTTTGCACCATTGGATCTTATTTTCATAGATCAATGTGCACCATTGATATCAATATTTGAGGTAGAATGTTATTGTTTTCTCTATTTCCTTCTAGGATGCTTGACTTATTAACTTTACTACATGTGGTTAGATCTACTCTGTATGGATCAATGTGCACCATTGATTGTGATCCACTTGATATTAAAATTACTCTATTCATTATATTATATCTTTGTTGTACACTTTAATACCTTCCATTGATCTTGATCCTCTTGACTTTGTTCCACCCACTATGTTTATGACACTTGTCATTACCATGTTCTATCTCCAAGCTTTGATAATTTGACCTAGGCAGATGCCCATGTACCATAGATCTTTTAATTGAGTTCTAAGATCTTTCCATGTGTCATATTCATGTTGATCTTGTGGGCAATTAAAATAATTAAGTTAGGTTTTAGGGAATAAATAAGACTTAGGATAAAGTTTTAGCCTAAAGTGTTTATTGTATTAATAAATATAATTAAAACATTAGGATATGGCTTTAGGATATTTTTAGAACATAATAAAGTACCCCCACATTTAATTATTTTAGGTGAATGAATAAATAGACAAGTGGTTTTTGAGAAATATATATATTTTGATTCCTTAATTGATTTCCATGGTATTTATAGAATGACTTCCATATTTCATGACCTTGATCATTAACATTGACTTGTAGCATACTTATATGTTCATTAAGAATCATGATTTATAAATACAAAAGTTTTAGCCATTTCTCTACTAACATCTAGGCATCCATATCCCTGATAGAGATACCTTTAACTCCACTCTAGGCCTTGATCCACTACTAGTTAGGCCTCCATAGCCCTAGTAGAGGTTACCTAAATATGCTTTGCTCAAAAAGCTTTTGGATTTTCAATAAAGCTCTTATTTTTTGTATTTTTTAAATAACTTTAGCTTTCCAAAAAATGATGGGAACCAAAATTTATCCAAGTTTTGTGATTTTGTCTATTGTTTGTTCTTCAAATAATCATCGTTTGTCATAAATGTCCTCCCAAGAAATAATCTTCCTTAAGTGTTAACATGACTTTATCCCAATAATTCAAATTTTCACTCAACATGTACAATCTTCATTAGAACTAATTTTAGATCAAAATAAGGTTTGATATTTCAAGGAAAAATTGATCTAGATACCAATCTTCACCAGTTTCTCTAAACTATAACATCAATCTCACAATTTTAGAATCTATGGTCAACCAATGGCTAAAAGTCATACCTACATTCTTGATCTATTGACCTTTGAGAAAATATATGTATTAGAACTTGAGGATTGTCTTGGAAATACTTTTTTAAATTAGGTAACAAAAGAAAAGAAAAAGGAACAGATAACAATTAAATAAACATAAAAAAATAAATATTTACATGCACTATTTACAAATAGGAACAAGAGATAAAACCTATCTAAGCCTAAAATCTAATTAGTCTTATAGATTACTCCATGTAGACTTGGTGTGGGATACTAGATAAGTATTTTTTCTATATATTTCTCATTTGTTGGCAAGGTATAATTTTCTCCCTACAAGTCCTTAAGATTTAAGGTGTTTTCTCCTAGTATCTCAGCAATCTAATAGGGACCAATCCACAAAGGAGTGGATTTTTCATGCTTTCCCTTAGGTTAAGATGCTTTGTCACAAACAAGAACTAGGTGTCCTTATCTAAACACCTTAGTTTTGGATTATTTTTTAGACCATATCTTCATTATGGGTTGGTATATACTAAAATTGATGAAAGCCTCTTCTCAATCATCCTCTATTTGAATAATGTCAAGTGACCTTGAACTTACAAATTCTTGATCTTACTCCATATACTCTTACGTGAAATTGTAGGTCATCATCTTAAGAGTGATGGGAAATATAGGTTCTTGAAAATATACAAGAATAAATGGTGATACCTTTATTGATTTTTTTACTCTAGTTCTATTTGCCCAAATGGCATACTTGAGAAACTTATGCCATGTTCTTGGTTCGTTAGCAGCAAACTTCCTAATGGATTTCATCAAAAAAAATTAGTTGACTCAGAGACCCCATTACCTTGAGTATAATGGTTTGATGAAAACTTAAGAATAATTTTATTATCATATGTCCACTAAGTCATCTCAATGGATATAAATGTAGGTCTTATTTGCCATTTTGGACTACATATCATGCTTCTACCTAGTTTTTAGAAATTTGGACTAAAGCCTTATAAAATGGGTCTAAGATTACAAAGTGAAGGGACCAATAGGTTCTCACATGTTTAAAGCATTCATGAGAATGAACTAGGTTGCACAAGTCTAAGAAATTCATCATAATCTTGAAGGGTTGAGCAAAAATGAGTTACACAAGTTTGAAGGACCAAACCATCACCAAGACATCATGTAGAGATGATCAAACCATCTTGTTTGAACATTTTATATCTTCACTCAAGGAGCCCCCATGAGAAAAAATATTATGATGACATAGAGTCCATGCTAAGATCATATCCTATAAATTTTATGCCTTGGTGAGTTCTATAGCTTGAGTTACAAGCATTCAAATTTGAACCTACAAAATCAAATGTTCACATGGATATCAAAGTAAAGCTCAACATTTATATATTAGGGTCCAAAATATTGATAGTCATGCAATTGTCAAGTATAGTTACATGAATGTCAACTGATGGGCATGTATATGTCAAATTTAGGCCATGTAAAATAACCATTAGGGTTCAAAAATCCTAATGATGGTATTGAAGACATCAAATACAGTTTTAAGAACATCAAATATAGGCACATAAATGTCAAATTTTGGCCTCATGAGTTATCCATTTAAGTTTAAATGGTGGGTCTAAAGTAGATCTATGGTACATGTTCACTCCTACATCTTGATCTAATAATGTGATTAAATTCATAGAGTCAAAGGATATATATCAAGGGCTCGCATGCATTCATACATTTTGATCTAATAGTGTGAGCAAGGTCAATAGGGTCAACATATCTTAGGGACAAGTAAAATATTGCCAAGTGGCATAATCTCATTAGGCTCCCATGAAAATTAATAGATCATAAGCATCTTTTATAAAGCAAATCAATGAGTGAGGTTCAAATTCAAAATACTAAGGGACCTTTGATGGTATGTCAAACATGTAACCAAGGTCAAACTATGGAAATTATATCATGTAGGGGTCATCCTTAGACCATTAAAGCTTGGATAAATGCCATTAAAAGGACATAATGATAGAGTTAGGATGATTGACAATAAAGGAATGTAATTAAAGCTAAATATCAACTTATGGTTTGAATATTTTTGACTTGCAAGGTTAATTTTGTGACTGTGTTCATGTATATAATGAACTCTAAATTTCTATGCATGATCAATGGAAAAAATAGGTCTTTTAGACTGAACAGAGATTATGAGCAAAGCTATGCAGTATATAGGTCTACATAGATATATGTAGCTATAGTAATACTAATAAAATAGATTGGTTTTCCATCTATAGAAAATATCTAGGTCTAGATTTGTTTGAGGGTGGATGCTTGTGATTATTGAAGATGCTCCTCATCCTTTAGCATGGCCATATTTGTGATAGGTAGCCACCTAAAATAGACATATCCATGATTTTGTTATATCTATGAGCATGAAATTTTTGTATTTAGTGGGATATGACATGAAGGATCAAAGAAAAGGATCTAGTGGTTGGGACTTGTATCTAAGAGAATTCAATGAATCCTTAGAGCCTATGGGGACTTTCCCACTTGGTAAGCCATGAGTAGTGTCATGATTGATAAAAAATGTGGTAGCTCAAGCTCAATTAATGATATAGGATGGTGTGTTCCCTATTTTATAGTATTCTCCCACATTATTTCTCTCTCTCCCTTCTATTATATCTCCCATTATCTTCTCCATTATAAGGGTTACCAAATTTTTGATTTTTTTTCATCTTTTTGGGAGACAAGGATACTCATTGAGACTCTTAAAAAAGGGTGATTATTTGATAAGGCTAAACACTATCAAACTATTGTAATAACTACCTATTGAAGTAATAATATTGACTCTTTACATATCTCTTGCCTTTGATTAGTGATTAATATACTTGTGCATGATGAATTCATGAAGGAGAATATTCTTAGTTGATTGTCCTTTTGCTTGACTCATTTAAGGTGTTTTCAAGCTATTACAAGTCTATATCAGTGTGTTATCCAAATATATTTAATGAAATACTTATGTAATTAATGAGATGTGAGGTTGTGTGAGCTATAACTATCCTATGTTGATCTAGTTGGGTTCAAGCTTATGTCAGTGTCCATTTCAATTTGGTGCATCACCCTAGCTAATTTTATTAAGAGTCCTTATCCCCTTTATAAGCCTTTTCCCTATGACAAGAAATAGTTTAGGTGAGCATCAAGAGGAATTCAGTCTTCTCCAGAGATTCAACCCCACTATAGGTGACCCATAACCTAGGTTTGTTCCCATTATGTAGCTTAATTGGAGGGAACCAAAAAAACCCTCTCCAAGGCTGAAAATCGATCTTAAAACATGTCCATTATCATAAATCAAAGATATTGGTGTTCCAAATCTTTTACATATGTTCTCCTTCAAGAACATTATCACATCTTTTGTCTTTCATTACTTAGTTTCCACTACTTCTATCCATTTAGTGTAGTACGCAATAGCGGTGATGACATATTTATGTTTGTCTAAACAATTAGTCTTTATGACCCCCAAAAAATCTAATACCATTGACCAAAAGGTTTATACATCATAAATGGATTCAATGGTATGGATGTTTTGAGTTCATTAGTGTTGAATATTTGACACTAGTGATACTCTCTCACATGTTTATGAGCATCTTTGAAGATAGTAGGCCAATAGTAAATAGCCCTAAGGATCTTATGAGATATTGTCATTTTGGAGGGGTGTCCACTTCCAAGATTTTCATGGGATTTACTTAGGATTTTAGCTACTTCCTATTTAGAAACACATCTAAGGTATGTTTCTTCATAATTCTACATAAAAGGTACTCCATATTTGATCAATAAATGTGTTTCCTTGAGCCTTAAGGCTCTCCTTTGATCTCTAATTATCCATGAAAGATAATTAATACTTATTAGAATATGGATAATGATGTCATACCAATCATTAGGCTGAAAATTTTGTTTCTCAACCTACATGACACTCAACTTGGGATTGGGGTTAGCAATTAACTGAATTAATCCCTGACACCTTACCAATTTAACAACCTTAATTTATAGATAATATTATTGAAGTATTAACATCCATTTACCTCTTCTTTCTTTGAATTCACATTTCCTAATCATGAGCTTAGTGGTAGGGTCTAGTAGTATTACATGCACCTTATTCTTAAGAATATGGTGCCTAAATTTATTTGTTTCCTTGACTAGGGAACATGCATGATTGTCAATTATAGAATATTTTAACTTAAAAAGTTTGAAATTGGTGCTCATGAATGAAATAAGATGATCCTATCCATATATTTTCTAAGTTAGAACAACTGTAATTGTAAGGTCAGAAGTAAAATAATAAGATAGAAATCCTTTAAAAAATTAGGACTTATCAACACCAGTATTTAGCTATTACTTATTTTATGTCCTTGAAGGCCTTTGTTTATTCTTCATTCAATGTGATTGTGGTATCCTTATTCAACATATAATTCAATGGTCTCATAATTTCTACAAAACTAGAACTAATTTTTTTCATAAAATTGATTTTCCCAAAGAAATATTTTAATTTTTTTTTATTGTTAGGGGGTTCTATCTTATAAATTTAATCTACTCTATTAGGGTCTATATAAATCCCCTCTTTAGTTATAACATGTCCTGATAACTTTCCCTTAATAAAAAAATAATACTTTTCTTGGGATTGAGATAGATTCCATACCTCTTACATCATTTAAATACATGTTGTAAGTATATGATATGATCCTCTTTGTTCTTAGAAAACATATCTAGGTCATCCATATAAATAATAATTAACTAACATATTATATTTTGGAAAGCATGGTCCGTAGATATCTATAAATTTTTGCCTACATTTATTATCCCAAAGGGCATCCCTTTCTAGGAAAAAGTGCCTCACTTAGTTGTGAACATATATTTTAATATGACTTCCTTGTTCAAAATTACTTAGTTATATATTGAAAAACCATCAAGAAAGACATCATGTCATAACCCCTAATAATCTGGATGAGTTGGTTAAGAGAAGGAAACAGATAGTTGTCTTTTTCAAAAGATCTATTCATATTTATAAACTCTATGCACAATCTGATTTCACAATTCTTCTTCCTAATTGGTACTAAGTTAGCTACCCAAGTGAAGTGCCTAATGGGAAAAATTATCTTGGAATCTAGTATCTTCTTGACCGCCTTATATATCAAAGGTTCTAAGATAGGGTTTATAGGTATCTTCTTTTACCTAAAAGTCTTGTAATATTACTTTAAAGGAGTGGTATGGGTTATGACTCTAGGATAAAAGATCCTTAAGTCCTCATATGACCATGTTATAACATCTTTGTATTTGGATAACAAATATTTAGCTTTTCTCAACTTTTCATTTTTTGTACATTGTATCAATATTGAGAAACTAGGGTTAACCCTAATTTTCTTGATCAACTCCATTATAATATTTTCCAATCACCTTGGGAACTCTGGAAGTCTTAAATAGTTTGTCTATATCAAATAATCTTTCTAAGGAAATCATACCTTTAGGATTTTTGTTGTCACTTAGTTACACAATCTTGTCATCAATGTTGACTTCATCAAGAGCATTTTCATTGACCTCATCAATGATGTGAGACTCAAATACTCCTAAACTTTTATTTAAGTCTAAAATATGGTAGTCATGATTAAATACATGCAAATGGTTAACATTATCAAGGACTGAGGGATATGTAACTAACTCAATACTAAGGTTTCCATGTTTAGAGTCTTAAACTAGCATGAGATGGGCTATTGCTAAGACTAGCTCATTAGCAATCTTGTTTTATTATATAATAATTGAGACAATATTGTAAGGATAAAATCACTCTATCTAGTACCAAAATCTTAAATTATATTACCTAAGGTAAGATAATTTACACTGGTACTTGCCTCTAACCTAATTAACTACTAGCTTAGAGTCATCATATACTAGTGGTTCCTTGATGGTAAATTGTAGTCCTGAGATTATAGCCTCGTACTCTACCAGATTATTAGTGCATTAAAACTAAAGTTTGTATGAATTAGTGAATTCCTTACCAATGGGATTGGCTAAACTAATTTCTACCCTAGAACCATATTTACACATACCACCATCAAAATATAATTTCTATATTCCAGGCATAACATGAATATTTTTAGAGTCACATACCTTATAGGTGTCAAGAGTGTAAACTCCTAACTTAGAATAGACCATATTGACCCTTTCATTTATATAATTATACTCAGTGATTATATGTTTCATCTTGGACTCTCCTTCAATTTGGATCTGATTTAGAATTCCCTTCCATGTAACCACATATGTGAATAGTCAGTGGACATAAAACCATTTAAGGACTATATCCAATATCTACTGATTAGCATCCCATAAGCATTAGTAATATCTACCACTTAGATGTGTATAAAGTATTATGTCATTGGTTTAGCTACAAGATGCATGTGAACATTTGATAATTCCCTAGTTACATTCACCCTAGATTTATCTAATTAAGTAAAAACCCTATCGTATTTAATTGGGGTTAAACCAAGTTGTTGAAAAATACCTTTAGGCATGATATTGAAAGAAGTACCTAAGTCTGGGAAATAATTATGCAAATTCTTACCAAAATTTTTAACTATCAGCATGAAAGGTGGAACATTTGCCTTATTCTTGTACATAACAACATTAGCATTTGTAATCTTGGGTGACTTGATAGGCTTCTTAGATAAAGATTCAAGTAATAAATCCCTTATCATAGTTATTTGAGTTAGCTCATGTGATGATTTGTCATTATAACTCTCATTTAATCAATACTCAAATTGATGTCTTATCAACCAGGGTTGGTGTCTGAATCTATCTGTAGTAAGGCTTAGGATAGTAGATATAGATGTGTACTTTATGGCGCTATTGTGCTAGTTTTAATCTATCATTATCTAGAAATGTTCTTAGAACTAATGAATTTAATCTTGCTGGAAATAAATAAAAGAACTTTTCAAGACACCCATTTACTAAAAAAGAAATAACACACTTGCTAGAAAAGAGACAACACACTTGTTGGAAAAGAGACAACACACTTGCTGGAAAAGAGATAACACACTTGTTGGAAAAGTGATACTTTGAATAAAGGAATACTTTGTGCTTTCTGAATCTGATTGTATTAAATAAATTAAATTATTACCAAAATATTAATTAACTTAAATTCAAGAATTAACATAAGATTACATAAATACCTACTTCAATTCCTGATTCTGAGTAGAGTGGGCTCTTACTCCTTTCAGATTTAGGAACATAATTTAATGAACCTTGGAAATAATAATTCATACAAATAATTGTAGCTAGACTATATTCTATAACATGCCTTCTTAAAACTATCTTCTGTATTCTCTATTCTCTATTATATGTTATATGTTTGAATGTAACATGTTCTTCAATATATGTCGATACAACTAACTTAGAATAGATATGTAATAAAATAGGGATTCCTAGTTAATCCAATCATCCAAATATAGTAGATTGGATTTCCTAGAAATCTAATTATACTAGAAAATAGGAGTATCAATTTATAATAGAACTAGAATATAGATGTCTTAAAATACTATGAACAAATACTTCAAAATAGCAAACAATTGTTCTTCTTGGAAAACACTAGTTAGAATGATTCTTGTCCTTTTATTTAGTTGCCAGTTGGCTCAATCAATTCCTTGTCTCCATTGAGTCCTTAGAGTTAACCTTGCAAAGTAGGAAGAAGTGACCTATGTAGTTCATATATTCTAGACTGTTGAGTTCATAGATTTTAGCCTATGGTGTCTATAGATTTGAGCCTGTGGAGTCTGTAGATTTGAGCCTATGGAGTCCATAGATTTGAGCCCGTGGAGTCCATAGTTTTGAGCCTACAGAGTCCATAGATTTGTTCTTTCCAAGGAATGATGTTGCCTATTAGTCTAAAATTTTGTCAAATGGAAATCAAAATAAACTTCCTTTATATGTTGCTGGAATCGCCTATATTTAAGCATCCCTTTTTAATCAGACAATCACTAAAACATGCAATTGTGTTAGATGTTAATGGGAAAGTGCAAGTTTAGTCTTTAGTTAATTATAAACAAAACAAATACCTATTTTCCATATAATAATTACTTAACAACCTATGATTTTCATAAGATAGTATCCTATTTGAGATGATTCAAAAGAATTCTTGTGTCAAAATGAGCTATATTTTAAGCTCGTCATTTCCCCCTTACTTTACATTTTACAAGTCCCATTAAAAATTGATTATCTTTCATGTTTATTCTTGAATATATCTTCCAAATGTTTACTCAAGTCATAATCTTAAAATTCATTTGTGATGTGCATGTTTGCATTGTTGGTAAAGCCTTGATACTCTTGAATTATTTATTTCTAGATATCAAATTATTCAACAGACTGTGGAGACCAATTCTGCCATCCTAGAATAGGGATAATGAATAGAGGGGGTTGATATCTCATTCCAATCCATTTCTTTTCACCTCCTAAGTTTATGATTTCAATCAACATTTCAAGGATTGAGGTTGATCTTCACATGTTCCACCTGATATTGTTTGGAGACATGACTTCTCTTCTTCTCAGGGGTACTGATAATTGATCCCATCTCTTTATCATTGCAAAAACTACTACTTCAAAATGCTATCTAGAAAATAAATTAAAGGAAATAGTGCAGTCATACAAAGCTTGCAAATAATCTATCTTCACTTCATCTCTATTGCAATCATAGATGAAGTTTTGTTTAATTAACTTTCATAGAGAGAATGCTGACCTAATGCACAATCATGTCATTTTGGCATGGTTTTTATACTCCTCAAATCAGCTTTTCCATGAAATCTAGTTCTTGAAATTAGAGTGCAATGCCCTCAACTAAACTTCCCCCACATGAATATTTATCATGAACTTGTTGTGTTCATGGTCTCCTACGATGAAATCATGCAGATAGAATTCACAGAGTAAATCCTGTTGGTCAGGCTGTGAATCATAGAAAATTTCAAGGAATGTGGTTGGCTGCAAGATTTTATAAGGAAGATTTTTAGGAAATTCTAAGGAGTTTCCATCTATAAAATTGTTCAAATAAGAATAGACTGTATGCATGAGAAGGATTTATGTAGGCTAGAAGAGACTCTCCTAGTTTGCATGCATCTTGTAATCTATCTTCTAATTGTTGGACTTGAATTTTCAATGCCTATTTTTCTTTTTCTAATTCTTTGTTTGAAGAATGTGCAGATTTATTTTTCTATTTGAGTTTAAGGTACTCTTCTTCAATTTGATCCAGTATTTGCAAAGAATAATTACCTGTTTGGGTGGTTTGGCATCCTTGGTCAACATATGTCTTAGAAGGAATAGATGTAGTACTACAAGCATTTTCAGAAGAAGTTATCATACTCTCTAGTTTCCTATTCTCCTTCTTCAAGTTTTCTACATATACCCAAACTTCTACCTATTAAGCATCTCTCATCTATACTTCTACTCTCAATCTCTAAATTTTTGCCTCATGTTCAAAAGATACTATATTCAGTTGTTGTATTTCTATAATGTGATTTTTAGATACAGTATCTAGTTGCTGTTGTAACAAAGAATTGATATGTTCTTTGGTTTGAAGTTGACTTTTTACCTCAGCAATTTCAAGTGCTTGCTATTGAATCAGAGCTTGAAGTTGGGATAGTTCCAAAGTTAACTGTACAATTGGATAATTTGGACTGGATGGTCCTCCTTTCTCTTCATACACAACTTTTCCCTTAGTGTTTTGAATGTCAACTAAAACATGTGATGGCTCCACCATTTCTAATTCTTGAGCCATATCTGCAACTTCTTCTATGGTAAGTTTTTCTTGATAAATGGAGAACTCTATCCAACAGGAATCTCTTCAATATCTAAATTTCTTTGTTCAATAGAATGAGATGTTGTCTTAAGGTTGCCCAAGATATCTACAACTTATTATTCATCATCATCAGCTAGAATCAACCATCTTCATCTTTTGGTTACCCTTTGTGCCACACTTGGCTGAGTGTCTTTTTCTGTTATAGGGCTTTTGGTCTTCTTAGGTTCTAAAGTAGCCTTTTGTTTTAGTTTTCTCCTTCTAGACAGGGGAGTTAGATGTAATTCAGATACCTAAGGTTCTTGTGGAGGTTTTGAAATGAATATTCCTTTAAAATCTATGGGATGGTTCATCAACTTGAATATTTTTGGAAATTTTGTAGGTTATATATATATATATATAATTCTAGACCAATAATGGTTACCTTACTAATACCATGATCCCTAGCAATGGTGCCAAAAATGATGAGATGTCGTTATAAATCTCATTTAATCAATACTCAAATTGATGTCTTATCAACCAAGGCTGGTGTCTGAAGCTATCTGTAGTAAGGCTCAGGATAGTAGATCTAGATGTGTACTTTATGGGGGTGTTGTGCTAGTTATCCTTATCTAGAAATGTTCCTAGAACTAATGAATTTACTCTTGTTGGAAGTAAAGAAAAGAACTTTGTAAGACACCCATTTACTAAAAAAGAAATAACACACTTGATAGAAAAGAGACAACACACTTGCTAGAAAAGAGACAACACACTTGCTGGAAAAGAGATAACACGCTTGCTGGAAAAGAGATACTTTGAATAAAGGAATACTTTGTGCTATCTGAATCTGATTATATTAAAGAAATTAAATAATTACCAAAATACTAATTAACTTAAATTCAAGAATTAACATAAGATTTCATAAATACCTATAGTAATTCCCGATTCTAAGTAAAGTGGGCCCTTGCTCCTCTCAGATTTAGGAATAGAATTTAATCAACCTTGGAAATAATAATTCATATGAACAATTGTAGCTAGATTGTATTCTATAACATGCCTTCTTAAAACTATCTTATGTATTCTCTATTATATGTTATATGTTATAAGTTTGAATGTAACATGTTCTTCAATATATGTCGATACAACTAACTTAGAATAGATATGCAGTAAAATAGGGATTCCTAATTAATCCAATCATCTGAATATAGGAGATTGGATTTCCTAAAAATCCAATTATACTAGAAAATAGGAGTATCAATTTATAATAGAACTAGAATCTAGATGTCTTAAAATACTATGAACAAATCCTTCAAAATAGCAAACAATCGATCTTCTTAGCAAACATCAACTGGAATGATTCTTCTCCTTTTATTTAGTTGCCAATTGGCTCATTCAACTCCTTGTCTCCATTGAGTCCTTAGAGTTGACCTTGAAAAGTAGGAAGAAGTGACCTGTGCACTTCATAGATTCCAACCTATCGAGTCCATAGATTTTAGCCTATGGAGTCCATAGATTTTAGCCTATGGAGTCCATAGATTTTAGCCTATAGAGTCCATAGATTTAAGCCTGTGGAGTCTGTAGTTTTGAGCCTGTGGAGTCCATAGATTTTTTCTCTCCAAGGAATGACATTGCCTGTGAGTCTAAAACTTTGTCAAATGGAAATCAAAATTGAACTTCCTTTATATTTTTACGGAATCACCTATCTTTGAGCATCCCTTTTTAATCAGATAATCACTAAAACATGCAATTGTGTTAGACATTAATGGCAAAGTGCAGGTTTAGTCTTTGGTTAATCATAAACAAAACAAATACCTATTTTCCATATAATAGTTACTTAACAACCTATGACTTTCATAAGATAGTATCCTATTTGAGATGATTCAAAAGAATTCTTGTGTCAAAATGAGCTATATTTTGTGGTCATCATCATGTATTGTGATGTTAGCCTTAGTCTTTTTCATGTCTATAACTACATTGTACCCACCCCTACTAGAAGCACTAGATGAATCAACATTATGTTTAGAGGCACTTCCCTTTGGAGGTTCTAGATTATTTTTAGTTGTAGGATCATGAGCAATGTCAAAGTTATTTGGTGGAGCTAAAATTGTAAAGGGCTTCATGTGATCCCTATTTCTTAGAAGATAAATCTTTTTTAGTACTAATGGAAAGCATGAACCTCTTCAAGAGTATCTTCAATCTCATTCTCTTCTTGAAATGGAAAGCCAAATGTCTCCACCATCAGGGTTGTATCAGTAGATTTAGATGACTTTAAATAATTGGATGTACCTATATTATTATCTATATTAGGTCTACCTTCACATGTATCTAATTCATCATGAAATAATTCAAAAGCATTAAAGAATTCAATACAATCTAACTCACCATGCTTTGAAGTATTATGAACCCTATAATATTTAGTTAGAGCTACATCACAAATATTAATCTTAGGATTGTTATTAGTTGATGATGAGTCATTATTTATATTATTATTTCCATTATTACCATTGTGAAACTAGTTGTTAGGTCTATTGAATGTTTGATAAGCATAATTTTTGTTGGAGTTTTCCCAAGTATTACCTACTTATTTCTATAACTAAAGGAAATTAGTGATTAGCTTTTAAACCATTTTAAGTATAAACTCATTATCATTATTTGGTGCCTTTGAGTTATGAACTTGATTATTGTTAATAGTTATGGGCACTAAAGTTTTATGATCATGTGGATGAAATCCATTTGCAATGTTATTGAAGAATCCTAAATTTTAGCTAGGGTAAGCATGGCTTAAGGGCAATTGGTTCAAGACTAGTGTCTTATTTAATGTAGGCACATTATTATTTACATTAGGAATGATGTTCAATTCAGGTAAAATGGGATTAAAATTTAAAATGGCATATGCAAGTTGACCTTGAGGATTCATTTGATCATTGATTATTACAACTTCAACATAGGCCAAGGCTAATGCATTTATAACTCTGATAGAACTTTTAAGATAGATATAAGTCATGGGGTACAAATCATTTTTGTAAACTTATAAATACAAGGCCTCATTAGGTCTATAAGGAGCTATGGTTATATGAAAAATATTCTTGGATCTAGCATTAAAGGCTTTGATGGTCTCACTCAAATCTCTTTTTACTATGGTGAATTGTTGATAAAGAATGTAAGGACTGATGATCTTACCAAATTGATCAATGAAAATTATATTAAAATCATTCCAATTAGTGATATAATTCTTAGGAATATTGAGAAACCACTCATATGTAGCATCTTTTAAAGTAAATGGAAATAATCTACATGTAACATCTTCATGAACTACATTTAACAACCTTAAAGCAGATTTGGAACTTTTGATATGCTCTTCAGTTATGACAACACCATTAAGACTGAAATGTGGTAAATATTTCTCAAGGTTCCTAATAAAGTCATGTACCTAACTAAGAAAATTTATGGAAGATCCACCTAACCAAGACATACCTTGATAAGGATTGAACACAATAGTACAACAAATAGGTAAATCAAGCTAATATTTAGAAACCCTTCACTTACCTTTGTCTACTCTTGCTTTCCTATGGAATTATAATGAAATCAAAGGTAATATTGATTTAGACCATGATCTAGTCTCGATTCTTGGTAGTTCTAGCTTGTGAACTTTGAGTCATATTCCAAATATGAATTAGAAACCTTGTATTTTCAAATATGAATGATATTTATCTCAATTATTGTAAATAACATTCCAACTCTTGATTATGAGTATATTTTCACATTTAATATTCCTAAGTTAAGCAAGCTTTGTAAAAATTTATATAAATATCTTCAAAGGATAGCTATATTTGACTAAATAAGCTCAAAGATATATCTAAACTTGAGAATATTAATGATATTTACATGTTTAAGTTCAAATAAACCTAATGTTTCAAATAATCAATCAATGTTTGAGAAAATTTTCCATAACTAATATAAAATGAGGAATATTTACAAAACATAAGGTAAATTTGCAAATATTTACTATGAATCTTCAAATAATACCTATATTCAGCTAAAAGAGCCTAAAGATTGGTTTAAATCTATGAATATCAATGATATTTACACAATTGAGCTAAGAAAAACACAATTATGCAAAGAATTCATTGATCTTTGAATAAAATTCACTAAATCTAGAAAAGACACTACAAATTTACAAATATTAACTAAATTCCCTCCTTCTAGTGACAACAAAACTCCTTCCTATTGATGCTTGAAAGTGTATCATAGGTGGTTTAGAGTATTTAAAAAACACTACTCATTTTTGGATTAAAATAATCTAATGCATGAGTTACATGTTGTGATATTGTTGATATTGTGATATAAGAAGAATAAGTAGACTATTTCTAAAAAATTATAATTTTTGGTTGTTGGGAGCAACCATGGCCTAATAGCTAACTTGTGAAAATGAAAATAATATATACCAAGTGAAGTGAGTTATGCTCAAAATATAAGCGAATATGTATATTTACAATGGAAACTAATCTAAGCTAAATTGATAAAAAATTATCAAAAGGAAGGGTAGGGAAGAGAAGAAATGTATTGTAGATCTTCATTATAGACATTATGACAAAGTTCAAATTTAAAATAAACATGCACTTAAAATTAATGTACGACATGAAACATATTAAGCTCAAATCCTATCACACATGAGGAAAACATCTAAGGAATTTATAAATACTACAAATAAGAACTAGATTCACTTTAGAGATTTACTCTTGCAAGTAGATTTCATAATCCCATATATAAGCAAAGTAAAGGAAACAAAATGAGTCAAAAATCCTTTAATCAATCTAGCATTAACCCAAATTGACAACTCTACATTTAAAAGGTACACATCAAAAATTCATAAGAACCATTCAAATCTAGATATTAGACCAAACAAGTGAGAGAGTAGCCATAATAACAATCACACAAACAAATGAGACAAAATTTTTAGAATTCTCTGCTTACATTAAATACTCTAAATTTTTCATAGATAGGTGTCCTTTTTATAATGTTCTAGATTATGGACTGACCTATAGGTGATGTGCCTTACAAGTTGCACGTGACTTTACAAATAATAATATACTCTTTTTAAAATTTTATACATGTCAAGTTACAAAATAATATACTTAAGTCAACTAATTTGATTTTTAGGTCTCCATTGTTGTTGATGTCTCTTGTTTCTATTGTAGGATCTTCATTGCTTTTTTGTGTTTTTCATTAATCAGCTTGAGGTTGAAGATACATTCCATGAAAATGTCATCTTCCTAATCTACCAAGTCTCTAAAGTCCTTCTCATCTCTATTTATAACTTATCTAATTATCTTAGATTCACTAATGTTCTCCTCTATATTTAAGATCATGTCTAGGATCTTATTATAATCAGCCCTTGTCTTTCATAGGCTTTGAAATCTTACCTCCTGTATGACTTGATCAACCCTATACTTGAACTCTTCATCCGTGATTAAGATAATTGTACTAATTTTAGTTTGGCCTATGATAAAACTCCCTAGAATATTCCTCATTGTGATCTCTAATTATCTACCATCCTCAAAAATATCCTCTAGACTCTTGGATCATTTACTCAAATCTTGATCTTCTCTTTCAATAAAACCATATCCATGTTCAAGTGGGCTAGGCTGACTACCTTATAATTAGGATTTTGACTTTATTTCAAGATAGTGACCATGTTTTTCACCTTTATATATGAATTTTTCCACTGAGATACTTGTTTATTGGCCATAATATCTTGATTGTTTGCTACATCTTGTCTAGACCTCATTGATTTCAAGGATTTAAACATATCATACAAGGTAGCTTCAAACATAGTGATCATAGATTATATAATAGATAATATAACATGTCCTACAAGTTATTCTTTTGTTATTTTAAGCCTTTGATGGTAGCCTTTAGTTGTTCTATCTGTGATTCAGCTAACTCTAAGACATCTTCAAAAATTATATCTTCTCCAAGTTTCTATCTTATAAATTGAGTTATATTGGTCAATGGTTCCACTTTTTGATAAGTGATATCCTCACATCCTTGGTTGTGTCATTTGTGGAAAAGTTATCTCCATTTTATATTGAGCTATTGAATCAGTTGTTTATACCAGTCTCTTTTCTTCCTCTCCCTACAGTCCTATGATCTAGGAATTAATTTCTAGTTGAAAGGGGATGTTAATAACATTTACCATGGCCCAAGGATGATGGATAATGGCTAGTATCTCTAATATAGGTCCATAAATTAATCATTCTAGAATATCTAGACCATATATCAAGTTCTCTTCACTAAATAAATTGACCTCTTTCAAAGGTCATGTCACCTTGGGTTTCTCATCCTTTGAGATAATGGTTGTCTCATATTTCATTTTAGGAGTGTCAAAAGGGACCAATTCTAGAGACTTCCCTTTGTCTTATTTGAATTCTTTGACATTTTTCTTCTCTTACTTTTTTTCCTCAACTTGGGTTTATTCATCATCTAACTCATAAGCTTTTGATAGAATCTTAAGTGCATCCGCCATGGACTCATTGGGATCTATTGTTATCACGTGGACTTATTCTTGATGTGATTCTTGTTCTATTGCCTTGGGATGTTCATAAAATGATGAGGTATAACCTATTTCCTATGGCCTTGTATCTTCATGCATGTGTTCCACTTGAACTTATGTTTATGCATTAACTAATGGAGGTTTAGAGGATTGACCACATATCGTATGATATTATCTATGTCCCAATTGCCATATATCATCAATTTTTTTATTTCTTTCTAATCTTGACTCAAGCCTTAGGCTATGATCCTTTAATCTCTTATTCACTTCAAAGTAGGATGATGCCTTTATATAAATAGGATTAAAGATGTCAAGATCATGATCATAGGATACATTGAGAATTCCTTTATTTTTTAAATATTCTTTAACTTTTCCATAGGTTTCCCACTATTTAAGCTCATCAATTTTCAAGTTGAAAGATGATTTGTGCTTGGATACAGCTTTATTATTGTCCCACTATTTGAATATAGTCTTTCCAATTGTCATTGGGAAGTTGAGGAGTAGCCCTTTTATTTTAGTATTGTAAAGACTATTACTACCATGGAATATTTGGTATGTAACCTCCTAATTAGATAACTTGTCTGAAACATGAATATGTATCATTAGAGGACAAATTTGTGTTCCCTAAACCCTTATGATAGTATAGTCTAGATATAACCGAATCACCCATAACTTTAATAGAGTTTTTATTAGTGGGCTAATTATTGACATTGGAATGTCAATTATGGATTCACTTGGGGCATGGCAGATGCATTCACATAGAAATTAAATGTGATCTCTATATTTGTAGATTTGAATCTTGGAGTAATATAGGGAGACTGTTTATGTTCTATTTGGTGATCATTCCCTTTGATTTGGTATTTTTGTAGTTGCACATAAAGCATCTCAAAGATATGACATTATGAAAAACTAGGTTTTCTTTTTGTTCCTAATTGGAAATATATGCCTACTCAATAATATGATCATTATTTAACTTAGAGGGGGAATAATTACCTTTTTAACCAAAAAATAGACTATGGGTACCCACACTAGATTTACATAAGTTATGGTTACATCGCCACACAATCTATTTAAAATGGTCATTATCATTCTGACCCTAGGTCTAAATTGGCTAATAGGGATGTTCTTGTTAAATTATAAAAATACATGGCTTCCAAAATATAGCCACATGGAAAGGGTGTCCATCAAATTGTTTTCTTTAGCATAGGAATTTATTGATGTTAGGTCAATTTGGGGTCTAGGCAGCTTAATATATGGCTCAAATGTAATATCAAAAATATAAACTACTTTTCTCAAATTATGTTAATTAATTCTCATGCCCTTATCTATCTTAGTTTACATTAAATTAGGAGCAATAATGTCAATATAGTAGAGTACCTCATGCTTCATTACTACATAATTAAGACTAGTCATTTAAATTGTAACTATATCATCATATAGTCTCTTAGTCAAGAGGTTTCTCTTCTCTTTTCGGATAATGATTAGTTGATTTTCAATCATCTAAAATAATTTCAACTAGTTATTATCTCATGTGTTCAAGGCATAATCATTGAACTTGGTATCCTTGAAAATATGCCCTTCAACATTCATTATAAAGTATAGTTTCACATCTTATTTTGAAACACTATTTTGAGTTTCCATTGCTATAAATTTTACCGCATTACTTACTAGTGGTCTATAATTCAGTGTTTGATTGAATTATCTTATTAAAAATAATAATTCAATTCTCCTTAGATTGATCATAATGGAAATAGGGGGAAATGAAGGATTCCATACGCTTAGGGCTTTCTTGAAGGTTTCTGTAGAGCTTTAATGGAGGCAATTGAGTTCAAACTTATGAGATTCATGCCTTAGATTTTATTTGGGTTGCTTATTTATACCTTCTATGTTTGTGGGTCCATGAGATATTTTGAATTTATTCATTAGTTTTGAAATATGACCATGTGTCCTTTTGGGACACATGTCAACAACTCATGCAAACCAATTATTTAATTAAATATGCTTCATTAATCTTAAAATGAGTCCTCTATCTTTGAATTATCATATACCATTGATATTCAAATGATTTTATTCAGAGTGTGCCACATAATAGCTTTGTGGGCCTTATGTGCTTCTTATAAACACAAACCATCATTTAACATCATTTCACCACATGGTAGACCCTCATTAGATCTGGGCTTGTAGAAAAGTCCACACTCCACTCACCATTGATCATGATTTGGGAGATTAGACACCATTGGTTAGTCTCTATTTGATTCACTGTAGTTATGCCATGTTTCATTATCATGTTCATTCTTGGCTCTTTGAATAATTAGCTTCATTTCACACCGTTGGATCTTCTTTACATGAATCAAAATGAAGAATTGATATCAATCTAGGAGGTCGTACATGATTGGTTTCTCTACTTATTTAATGGTATTCTTGACTTGTTGACTTTGTTATGCATCATTATATTTTCTTTGAATAGATCAATTCTTGTTATTGATTGTGATCCAGTTGTTAAATTTGATCAATGTATACCATTAGATATTCATTGTATGCTTCATTGCACTCCATTGATCTCTATCTACTTGACTCTTTTCCAACCACTACAGTTGTGACACTTATCATTTCCATGTTCCATTCCCAATCTTTAATAGTTTGACCTAAGTGGATGCTTGTGTACCATCAATGTTTTACTTGATCTCCAAGATCTTGGCATGTGTCATATTTGTATTAATCCTATGGGAAATGAAAATAATTAAGTTAGGGTTTAGGTTAGAAAGACTTAGGATAAATTTTTATCCTTATTTTTTTGTTGTATTAACAAATATAATTAAAACTTTAGAATAAGGATTAAGGCTAAGTTTAGAACATAATAAAGTACCCCCAAATTTAATTAGTCTAGATGAATGATAAAAATAGACTATGTGTTTTCAGGAAATATAGAGAACTTAGGACAAAGTTTTATATCCTAAGGCTTTGGTCATGTTAATAAACATGACTATAACCTTAGGATAAAACTTTAGACTAAGTCTATGACATAATCAAATGTTCCTATGCAAATTAAGTCCCACTTAAATTTGAATTCAATTCAAAAGGTCTTAGGATAAATAATTAGAATATGGGTTTTTTATATTCAAATATGAATTAAATTAATCAATATAAAGAACAATATTTAATAAATGGGGTCAAGCTATCATTAAAGTATAAAACCCTGAATAGTGTTCACACAATTGGGACTTTATTAACCCTGCAACCTGGAAACGTAAGAGGTAACCATTAGCAATATTAGTTAGGATAGAATAGGGATCATATGTAAACATGTCAAACAAACCACTAGTGTGGATGATATTCAAATAAATATAATGTGTTAATATGATAATGGAAATTTAATTAAGTTAAAAATCTAATCCTTGGTATAAATTTTCAAGATTTGAAATAAGGGTCCCTATTCTTTCAATAATGGGGGTATGTTGACCTTAACACATCCATTGACATAAAATCACACCATACCTCATCTTAGTATGCATCTATCATGTATCCCATGAGACCTTTTTCATTTACCACCACTTAATGGCTCTCTTATAGTAATGATACCTTATATGTGTTTTAGTGTGTTAGTCTCTTTAGACCCAATTTATCAACCATCTTAGTGGAGATGAAGGTATCGATTCTTCCATTATCGATTACAATTTTTTAACATATAACACCCAACTTATATATGATTTTGAAAATACTTTTCCTCTATGTCAACTCTTTTTCATCTTTGAGTAGCTTTAATGAAACACCAATGATTCTCCGAGCTCTATTTATTATAAATTCTTAATTAATATAATATACAACTTATCGCCCTATGCTATATGCACAACTAAATTTATATTTCTTCTCCCTTAACTTTATTTTGTGGTAATTTGAAGGCTCAATTATTTTTTTATCTAAACTAGAAACATTTACTTAGGAATACTCTTCTCCCTTGACAAAAAATATTTCATTCCCAATATTTATAAAACACACATTATAATTATGTAATCTCTATCTCAAATTAGCATGTCCCACTTTTGTCTTGGAAATTAAGTTCACTTACTATTTTTAATTTTTCACCTTGCCTCAACTAATATATTATGGTGTTTCCTCTTCTTCCTCCCCACATGAATATTCCTCTACCTCACATGTTATTTCCATAGCATAATTAGTCCCTCTTGGATTCAAGAGCACAATATGTTTATTTATCATGCAACTTTCTACTTATCTACCTTATTATGGATAGACATGATAGTAATTTTTTATAACTCTTCAATGTACTCCACCAACATTTCCTATTTATAAAAACCATGATGTATTTTAAATATCTCCACATGGTAATCTATAGGTAATAACATTCCCCTTATTTTAATAACCATTAATTCTTATCTCATTTATTAGCCTTTTATTTGTATGTCATTTATTCTATACTTATACCATAATGTTGTATGTCCTTAAAATTTGTTTGTGTTCTCTTGACACATTGGGGATCAATAATATCCTTGTAATATAAATACTCTTCCATTTTATTAAGCCAATAAATAATATATTTAATAGTGAGGTTTGTTGAGAAATAACGTTAAGTCTAGTTTCATACCATTACTAATAAGTGAGATAGCTCTTAAGAATCTATATTCATCAATCTCATTTTTTTACTCGACACTTGATTCACCATTAACACCATTTTTAACCTTGGCATGTGGTCCTTAAAAATTTACATCACTCTCATCATTTATTGGTATGAAACCTCATTTTTGGTTCTCCTCAATTCCACTTAAATTTGTTTGCAATACATGCAACACATTCAATAATTCATCCAGTATTATTGTTATTCTTAAAGTTACCACACATTTGCCAATATATCTCTTTGGTGCCATATTCACCTATTAATTCATAATTTACTATTTAAAGACATCAATTTATAATCCTACATAGGTATCCTTCATCACATTTATAAATGTTTGAAGCCTACACTAATACCATGTAGGTAATCATGGATCAAGTTCCCAATGAATAGAATTCAATCCATGTAGCAAGTGATCATCTCACCCTTATAACTAAAAAATAACTAAAATGTACTTATAAAATATTTATTTACTAATATAAAATCTAGTTACATTCAACATCATAATTAACCTACATTACATGCTCTGTTGTTACTAACTCACTATAGATAGTGTTAAATCTATAATTGTTAAGTCCTCATAATGTCATAAATTTGTCCATTAAATCTTGTCACTCTCTTTATCTCTTACAAACATAGTATGTTTATAATTTTATTTTTATTTTCTTTGGTTTCCCCATAATTTTAATAATATTATTTCGGTCATCTATTTATAAGCCTAAAAACTAGTTGAAGGCCTAATTATCACCTATTATATATCTACCAAATTTATGAGAATTAAATGATTTATCCATTGAAGTGGTTGGGTCAAATAATTTGGTTTGGATATAAATATAATTAGGTCCTTGAGATCCCAAACTAACTTATTTCCTTGCACTTTTTTTAAGGTTCCCATGTTTGATGCTGACATGAGAGCTTTCAAATATTGGAGATAATTTAATATTGTTAGAGTGATGTGGCTTAAGGTTCAAGCCATGTTTAATATTTAGTACATTCTTTTTTCCAAAAAAAACTTTTCATGATGAAAATATAATGAATGCGCTCCATTTTTTAGGTGTGACTTATTCATCAAGTATTTAAACACTAATCAACTATATGATGTTAGCTTAGGTGCTTCAACAACACTTAGAGTTTTTAATTAAAATGATATTAAATTGTCTTAAATGATGCAAGGTTACTGTTTGCCATGGATTATCTTGAATTATATTTGTATAAATTAGATACTTTTGTTTCCATATCTTACAACATTATGGCATGTTACTTTCCCCTCCTAACTATTACTTTGTCCTCACATGAATCATATATTCCTCTAAATTATTAACTAATTATATCATTTTATAGATATATACATGTGTTATGAATTTAGTTTAAATTATTAAATTAACTAAGATTACTTACATATTTTACACATGGTACATTTAATATTTTATTTTCAGATGGGTGATTTGCATGACCATCCTTAATCTCAAAATGGGGACATTTATCATAATATTATATCTCTAGTTTTAATTAAAAATGAAAATTAAACAATCTAGAAAAAGATGAACTAACCATATCTATAATAACCACATATTTAATTCCATGATCAGGAGGTAGATTTTAGTTTCTAGAATTTTCTTTAAACCCATTGTAGGGTTCAAATTAAAACTCTTCATATTTCAATTTTAATTTTCAATTCTAGAACTAAATTTTTCAAGAGAAAAAGATCCTTTCCTATACCATCAAGTGTATTTGTTCATATCATAATTTTAAATTTTTATTTCATTTTCTATATCCACATTGATTTTTTAGACATTGACTACTTTCATAAATTCATGATTGTTTGTATAAATAACTAGATAAGGGTGAGCATATCCAAATAACATGAAGTATTTATCCTTAAATATCTACTAGGTAATGTTAGATATTCATTTATAGGTTTGTAATTTGATATACACATATGAATTTATACACACATAAAATTTGGGCATTATGTAGACATATATTTTTTTGTATTAAAACCTTTTAATTTGTCACTGTCATGTTTTACAACACTTGGCCTATATATCCATGTTTTGATAATTTCAAACCCTTTCCACCTATGGTGTACCTTTCATAAACATGATACATCTATATTTCATCATAAATAAGTAATATCTTATAATCTCTAGCACCAATATCCTAATAAAACATTATTTGTTCAAATTTACCCTTGTTGAAATGTTTTTCATATCATTTCATAATTAGTAGTTTGATAATTATTATTGAGTCATAATCAATGGTTCACTAACTTTTATCAAGTTACATTCAATGGTCTATTAATTACAAACATATACTTTATGGGTCCCTTATACTTTTTCTAATTCAATATTCCTTAATTATTATTTATCACTATATCTTAGGATAAAATCATGTGTGCATGTGTCCTAAATATCATTATATATAAAAATATATCATTATTCCTTAAATATGAAGTATAAATTCTAGTTATCCATATCTCTTATAATATATGCCTCTACTACACAACCTTGAAGTATTGTCAAGTGTTTTGTACATTTTCTATTATTTTAAACAATGTGCCTACATTGCATCAACCTCATTCCATGTCTTATGCAATCACATATTTTACCATGAAATGATCATAGAAAATTATATAGTTACATTTAATTATCTATGAAAAGGATGTGAATTCATTTCTCTCATTTTGTTTTAGATCACTCATCAACACTAGAACTACATTAATCCTCAATTATATTTTATGGTGTACATGTAGTTATAATAAAAAAGACGGAAGCCTAGAAATCTAACCCTTTCACATGTTTATTCTTGAGACATTTGGTGAATTAATGATACAACATAGAGTAGTAATTTATTAAAAAAAATCACCATTAAGTTAGCAAAACAAATATATAGTCATAAAAATCAATCTATGTTGAAGTAACTCATAAATTTATAGAACTTGAAAATGAGAAACTATAATAATTATATAAAAATGTCATAATTAGCATCATAGGTTCAAATTTATTAGTTGATTCTATATTAAGTCACAATCAATGGTTTGTTTAGTTTCTCCCCTTCTAAGATCATAATCTGATTCTAGGTTTGTTGTCCATTCAACTCCATAAACTTGTTTCCAATCTTCGAATATAATTATAATTTTAAGCTGTGTCAATTACAATCATTTATCTCTTTTTTGTAATTATTATCACTTATCAATCATTATCTGGAAATTTTATTTATTTTCTATTTTTTATAAAAAATATTATTATTTATATTTACTACATTATCATAGGTTTTACTTCTACCTTATATATAATAATTTATGCATAATGTAATCACCCTTAAACAAAAAATTATAAAACCTAGTATATGTTTTTTTCATTATTATTGATTGATCACACTTTTAATTTTTCTATAGACATTATAAAACACTTATCCATTTTATTTATTTTTCTTGTTTGACATCATTATTTTGTTGCATGAATGATGGGAGTGACTTTTTTATCATTACTTATCGATTAATATGGGTAATATTAAACTATAACATTGATTAAATTATTTTTATTAGGATGAATTAACTATTATAGAAATTTTATCATATTAAACACCACATTGTTTTCATTTTGTGGTTGTGAACACTTTGATTCATGTCTTGTTATTGTTAATATCATTAAATAAATTACTTTATAATGCATACTTATTTTATGACATGATTTAAATATTACAAGTTTTAAATATATGTTTTGGGATTTTATAAAGTTGATTCCCACATTGGCTCCTAACACTTTTGGATAAAATCAGGGTATAGACATTTAATTATTTAATTATTTTAAACATTATATTATTTTAGGTCATTGTCTATGTATATTATACATTCTAAAAAAATGGGTTATTTCTCTTTTTATTTTCATACATTTATTGGCTTGAAAATTGATATCTATTGTGGCTAACATGGCCCTATTCCATTTTGAAACAATAACCCACTTTTTTGGAGAAAAAAACTAAATTAATTACGAGCATATGATCGATATAATAATTAAAAATTATTTAATATGGTTTAGTGATTTTAAATTTGTGTTGATATTCTATTATAGTTATATCACATGTGATGTTAAGTTATTTCATACATGATTATATTTTAAAATATTTTATTTTGATGGATTTCATTGTAGTGTGCTACATTTTAATATTTTTTTTTCACTATTCAAACAATCACACATTACGTGAATCATGAGGCCCTATCATGAATCATCATATTCTATACACATTCTTTTTCTATGTTTATTTTTAATTTACTTGGTCTAAATGCATGTTTTCATGTTTGACTTGTGTTTAAATTGGTGTGTAGGTTCTCCTTTTTAACCACACAAAATTCACACTTTTGTATAAAAAGTATTATTAACTATGTAATTATGGGACAATCACAAGACATCAAGTTTCATGGTGTTGTTCTTTATGCATCTCACATGTGATCACACTTTCTCATAGTGGGTCTTCAAATCTTAGATCTAAAGCCACTAAAATACCATTATGTATCATTTTTACATCACATTATAACCTTCAAACCTTGAAAAAAAATATTGAATAAACATGTACCATTTTATAAGGATACATAGCTTTAAGCCACTATAAGATACCATTCATCATAATCTCACAATATTTCAATAAAAGACTACTTATAAATTCAAAAATGATCCAAGAATGATCTAAAAATGACATTACGATGAAGTAATAAAAACTAGATGTGTGTCATAGTCCTATTTATCATGCACTTCATTCTTTCAAAAAAATTAAATGGCTATGAAATTTTTCAGAGTATGAAACAATCATAAGGTGTAACGTGTCTAGTTTAATAATACTTCATGGTGGTCCTTGACTAATCAATGAATTCAATGGTTTCAAAAAATATGACACTCTAAGTAGTTTAAATATTTCCATTTTTCTAGCATAAAAACACTATCACTTTAACTAAACACAAAAGGATGCTCATAGAATCCACATTATAGGAAAGAAGTAATTTAAATATCATACAAAACATGATGAAGACACATGGATAATTTAATATTATTATTCAATAGAATTAAAGAAAATACCAAAAATAAAAATACAATAGGAAAAATCATTCAATTTAAATTACAAAATGCCATCTTTCATAATTAATTCATATAGATAAGGAAATAAAGTGTGTCACTTATATATTTAAGTATAAAACTAAAATAAAGGTGATTTAATTTCTCTAAACATACATTTAAAGGAGATTATTATCAAATGAAAATAATTTTAGAAAGTTAAAATATATCCCAAAGTTAGCTTCATTGCATTTGTGAAACTACAAAATGAATAAACAATGACAAAGCTTGAGTAGATAATAATTGTGTCTTGTCTCTTTTCCTACAACATGCCCCATATATTCACAAACAATTTTAATTTGAGATGCATTGGGCTTGGGTTTCATATATTAAATGCTATATTTTAAAAATTATAAATAATGAGGATAATTGCATAAGAGGGTATCCCCTCCTCAACACAAGTAGATTATTTAGATGGCCTCATGGATTTAAAAAAGCAATGAATTCATTTGTCACTTGTTAAACCTGAGGTATTTCTATATGTGGATTATTTATATAATGTATTCTCTAGAAACATAGATAAAAATTACATTGTTTTATCCTTAAACAAATTAAATCAAATAATATTCTTTATGGGCTAACCATAGAAATATCATGCTAGTTTCCTCAACCCACAATAGTTTATAATCAAATAGTGGTGTCATAATGACTCAATAAAAATTAACTTAAGGTAATTTATAAAATATTGGTATGAAGTTCTAAATGATGGGTTCAACAAGGAATATGTGGTAAATACCCATATTGGTTTATTTAGTTCTAGTGTGTGAATTGACATGGCTCTCATAAACAAATTATATGGATCAATAAACATTTTTCATGTAAACAAGATATAGGTGCATTTATTGTCTATTATTATAAAGGATGATCAAGTCCCAACCCTAGAGGAAATCATCTCCTTGAATTTGAGGTAACAAGTCATGATAATAATTGATGGAAAAAATTTCTACATGATGTGCTACCTAGTTGATGCAAATTATGTAACTATTTTATTTGATATAGTTCCATTATGGACTTATGATTCTAGGACCACAATCCATTTCAAGTTTTGAAATTTATATGTACATTAATTTATGATTTTTATCTAGAATACTTGTGAATTTTATACCCTCTAGTTTATAAATACATAAATGAAAATACTATACGAAAATACTATAATATAAACTACAAACATGAGAGATTTTTATTACTATCTTGGCTATACATTAATTCACATTGAAAGAATTTTAGTATCTCCTCTCAGGATACCTATATATGTATGGAAAAAAATAGAGTATGATATTTAATACTTATCCTCCATGGAATTAGTGGCATATGAAAATAATTAATAGGATACATGGAACTAAATTCCATTAGAATTACAGAGGGTAAATTTAAATTTTTTATTGGCATTGCATACACTAGTAGGATTGCCGTTCAATTTAGATGACTATGATTTTAGACATTGGGATCCCAAGTCTAGTGTAAAGGAACATATATCTCATTAATGGGAAATATATAAACATTATATAACCACCATCCTCACCCTCATGAATGGATATATATATATATATATATATATATATATATGGATGTAAAAAGTGATGAAGAGATTGAAATAAAATTAGAAATTGTAAGAATAAGGAGATCAACTTTAAGACAATAGTGTCCACATGAAGTCAAGGCAAGGCTAGACACATCTACATATTGTGATGATTCAAATAATACATATGCACACCTAACTATAAAATGTGTTGCAATGGCTTCTTCCTCTATAAATATCTCAACTAATAATTTCACTTTTAGAGGTAAAATAATAAATTTTTACCCTCATACTCAATTTATTTCTTCTCATAAAAGTGATATTATTGATAACACATTATAGTTATCTAAAATTCCATTTTAGTGCAATGAGTGTCACTTGATACCACCTTGTCCTAGTTTAGCCCTAGACCTATCATAGGGACTCTCTTCATCATTTTCAAATGTTTATGTAAGTCTAACCTATTCTTAGATACACTAAAAGTAGTAGTAAGCCACCTCTTATGAACCTAGGCCCTTTGTTCACCAGCTTATGATATTTTGACATTAGTGGAACAATTTTTTTAGTATCACACTATGTTGTTGACCTAAGGAATACATTACTATCCTTTTGTCCTTTACTCTCCCAAGAATTTTTTTTATTCCCTCTTAGGTGAAATTGACTTACTTTAAATATTGTAAAAACCCTGAGCATACATGTTCTTGGGGTTTTTATCCTTTTATTTTATATGATATTTAATTAAATTCAAAATATCATATATGATTTATTATTCTATTCATGAAATAACTCAAAGATTTAATTAATTAAAAGGTTTAAAATACACAATATTTTCCCTACTTCCCAACCTATAATGGTAGAATTCAATAACTGATTTGATGATAATGATAAGAGAAATTTTAAAGATTTCATCTCTAAAAATCTTAATATTCAAGATGACCCCATCCATATTCTTTAAGGAGAGCTCCTAAAATCCACTATGGGTCAATCCTCTAATAATATAGATATTAATTTGTATTACACATACTATGGGGATAACTAGGACCCTACAAAAAATGGATACAATAAGACAAACCTAAAGAGTGGCATAACCTCTTGTAGTTAGTATACATCCCTTTTCTTTGGATTTTTAATCCCTTCAACTTAAGATCAATTATATACTATCCAAGGTGTTACATCTTCAACAGAGTGTTACTAGACTATCTTATGCCTTGTATTATCTTATAGTCATGCATAAACCTTTAACACAACATATAGTATAAAATCCTTTGACCTATAGATTTGAATCACCCAAGATTACACTATATGATGATAAGGGTAACCTAATGTATCATTTATTTTATTTTCATGAAACATGTTTGGATTACATGTTCAATGACTAGCTCATCACTAAGTTGTTCAATTGTAGTTTAAAGGAATATGTATTAAAATGTTTCTATGATTTTCCTAATAATTCCATCATAGAATTCAATCCAATGTAATATATGTTTTATCACACTTTTCAATCAATATTAGTGATAAGTTTTTGTATGCTCAAGTTACACAACTCAAGAAAAAATTCAATGAGCCAATAGTTGAATATGTCTTGAAATATAAAACTATATTGGTAAATATAAATAGCCCCATGGTAGATAGAGAACTCTAGGATATTTTTAGTTAGAGTTTATTACCAACATTATATAATGGTATATTATTCAAAAAAAAATGAGCACTCACAAAACTATGCCATATATTGAAATAATGGGAAGTCAAGATTCTATCCATGGGTAAATTAAAATACACAACTATAATAGATTTAACTAATAAGTGGTATAATTATCACCCATATAAGTGATACCCATTAAAAATTAGAATGATAAAAAATAATGGTTAATGTAGCCCAAAGCTATCTCCTCACATGGTTTTATCAGCTCCTCAAAGGAGACCTTCCCCAAATCTTGTTAAATTGCCAACACATGTTCTCTAGCAACTCTTGGAATGCAATGTCATATATTTCCCTCCTATAAAAGAGGTTGATAAGGAGTTAACACATTAAAAAGAGATTCATTAGCTTACTCTATAAGATACAAAATTTGATATATGTTAATATCATTGATGTCAGCACTCTTACAGAGGTACTTAACACACAAACAACAAAATCAAAAACATTGAAAATATTTTTAGATCCATTTAAAAATCATATGGCTAATGATACAATAGGCACATCAAGTATTCATTATAATTATCAGACATATCTAAAACCATCATCTTACCATACTCATATGATGGACACACACCCTCTAAATAATTTCAATGGTGTGTATCATACTATAGTGCCAACTATACCTCTCATCACTTTCTCATAATATTAACTCATTGATGATGATTGAAATTTATTTTCCATCTTTATAAGAGATTACATTGATCATCATCCTATTTCTAGTGTCATGGTTTACAATGGGTCAATCATTAACATGTGTACTATTAGACTCGTATAACACTTGGGTTATTTAGAGTAAGATATTTATCAAATAGATGTAGTTATTTGTAACTTTACTGGCCATGTTAAGATATACATTAGAGAGATACAAATTAAATTATATATTGGTCCCACACACTATCTACTATATTCTTAGTGGTTCTTAGTGTTGACACATTTGACATGTTTTTGGGTAGGCCTTAGATATAGCAACTTCAAGTCATTACATCCATTTTACACAAATGCCTTAAATATATACATGATAATCAAGAGGTTATAGTCAAGGGCATTCAATATGATTATTTATTACCTATTAAATAACTAGTTACAAAAAATACACCAATTACTACTCTACACAAAACTTCATATGAGCACACCTCTGAAATGAATTGAGCCACTAGTGTAGGTGAGGTCTAATCCTATAGAACTACCATGTGCACATACTCTCCAATAGAGAATTATATTACATATAACCATATTTCATAAACATGTTGTGGATTATAGATGTCCTCTCTCTATCCCATTATTATCTAGATCAGTGTTACAACATAGAATACCGACACTAGTCACAAATTCTTCTACCAGATGGGTCCTTAAGAACCCCATAATTGATAGGATTATTCAGTCAGATTTCTAGATTCATATCCCTAGTCCATACGTAATTTTGTCTATATATTAATTATTAAATTTTAATCATATATCTCATATACCTGAACACCATAGGGAATCACTCTTCCATTATTTGTTACAAGACACCTTGATAGTGAGTCTATTGCAAGACTCATTGGTTAATATGTTCCTCTCTACTTATACATAGTTTATCTTAATTTTAACCTTGTATATATATATATATATATATATATATATATATATATATATATATATATATATATATTTCCATGATAATTTTAAATATATTATACTTATAAACAAAATAACAAAATAAAATTTCTAAGAACTCAAAAACATTCAAATATTTGATCAACAAATGCAAATTTTAGATTGTATGCATTACCATTTTTACATTCCTTATACTTTCTAGGTACCAAATATGTTATATATGTTAGTATATTTGGTCTTATCATACATAAACTCTTCAATTATTCTCTTATAATGTTTAAAAATCACTATAATACTTATGTCCTCTACAAATATCCAAATTTGCTACTATCTAGCCATTGAGGGAACATACACATATACACAGATACAACATTAATACATTTGCTCAATGGGGGCATCATAGTACACATATTTTAGTATAATAGGTTACATATTTATATACTTAATATTATATATTTATCATTGATTATATCATGATATTGATCATCTTATACTATAGACACTATCTGCCAACTACTACTATAGACATAGCTTATGTACATATTTGCTCTTATACACATTTATACCACATGTTCATGCATAATTTAATTTATACATTTACTAGTTTAGATTTGATTGTGTCTATTTTATTATACATATATTTTACATAATTTTAATATGCCACTTTTCTATGAGTCTAATCTAATTTTTTCATTGTGTGTATGATTTAGACATGTGCCCATGCCCTTATGTGTGGCTTCTTGATTATGCATGCAGACATTTAAACATGTCCTTCCATGTGGATCTAATCCAACCTTTATTTATTTATGTTTATGTTGAAATTTGAACATGTCCTTATATTTTTTCTCTTTATTAAACTTATTGACATCTTCCCATGTCACATGTATTATCACCCCTTGACCTACATTGTGTGCCTCATGTGTTTGTATACATGCTCTCATGTATGCATCATGGCCATGTCACTTGTATATTTCTTGTTGTTTACACACTAATTATTTTATTATATGAGGGACCTCATGCATCTCCCCTTCCTCCTTAGGTGCCTTGATGGACATCATTCCCCATCCCCCTAGGTAATTACTTAGATTATACTCCAAATTTTCTATTCATATAAGTGATTACATTTTTATATCTATGTTGACAACGTTTTGAATTATAGATATAACATAAATAATAAATTAGAAATGTATTCTTATATTATTTTTACATTATGATGTCATGTATACACATTATATTGGTTTATCATGCAAATATCATATATTTTCAATCTATAACACATGATGCATAGATTTTGTTTTCAAGACAGTTATTGTATAGGTTCAACAAATATCCTCAGAAAAGTGGGATTAATAGGGGTCTTTCATAGATATAAAGGCATCCTAATGTACACATAACATATTTTTCAACATGTAAACACAAATTATAGAATTTAGATTCAAGAAAACATAGTGAAAAACAATCACATATAGATTAGTCTTAGTTTTGCAAAGAAATAACATAATTGGTCAATAACATGGCATAGAGGACAATAATGTAATGCAATACCATATAAGGGAATGTGTTACTATTTAATATCAAAAAAAATAGGTAATTTTAAAATTTAAAAAAATGTACATTAGTTACAATTTACGTTTGCATAATTTTAATAATAGATTATCAAATATGCTCATTTTATACTTAATTATACATAGAATTACACATGTTTTCTTAGATTGAGGGAACCATGTGTGGAATAATCACCCTAATTTATGTTTTAGATACTCAAACATATTGACTCAATCCAAAATCCATATGCATAAATATTAGATTTGGGGACATGTGCATGGAACATTATTCCCATATGTTTAGTTTGACACCAGTACTATTATATGAAATAGTAGGTCCAGGTTATTTTCCACATTGTTACTATATAAAACATTTTCACTATATTTATTCCTCATTATATTTGAAGTGTTTTATATTATTGAGTAGTCTCTAAGCTACATTCCTAAGTATCCTAGTGGCCCCTAAGATATTTTTCATTCCAAATTTTTTGAGTGGCCCCAGATCCATATTATACAATTTTAGTTACATCACAAAAATTTAGTTACATTACATAGATTTAGTTTTAGATGCATCTAGTACACATGGGTATGTAATGATGGAGTAATAGCCTACTTGAATTCTTAAGGCACCTCCATAATAGGTTTGGACAAGCCACTAGTATAATCCAAGTTATTCATATATTATGATCCATTGAGTAAGGGTAGGAATTAATGAATTCAAGGCCATATTAATTTATGGATCCACTCAAACATGTGAAATAATAAATACATCAAATAAGTCAAATTAATTCACCATTTGATCACCATCTACACACACACATAGTATTTCATGAATCTTTAGCATTGGTTCACATACCCAATGAGGTGTATTCATTTATTTCCTATTTCTCTCATATCTTTACTTAGTTTTGTCTTTGTTTTTTATATTTTTAAAGTAATTTCTAATTATTTCATGTTTTATTTATAGGACACACAATGGATCATGCTTTGTATACTTAGACCTAGATTTAAAGGCTTTACCTCATAGGTATGTCTATGTACATTTATTTTCCTTTATCCTAGTCATTTTAATTTTTTTTATTTCTATAATGAATGTGGGGGAGGGGGGCGTATTTAGTCATATAAAATGTCATTTAAGTGAAATAAGTGTCACTTGAGAACACCTTGTCCTAGATTATCCCTAGACTATCTTTAGTCCTCTCTTTATCATTTTTTAGCTTTTATGCGAGTCCATTCTATTCCTAGATACACACGAAGTATAACTAATCCACCTCTTAGGAATATAAATCCCCATATTCACCAACTTATGACCCTTGTACATTAGTGTAGCCTTTTAGACATTGGTGCTCTACATTAGTGACTTAAGGACTATACTACTATCATTTTTCTCCTTACTCTCCAAAAAGATATATTTATGTTCCCAAAATCACTTATATAGTTAGGCTAGAACTATTTAAAATATTTAAAAGAACTATAATTCTATATATATATATGTCACTTTCAATCACTTATCCACTAGAGGTAGATCATATACAAATGTTCATAAATAAACTCAGAAATAGTTGTGAAAATCAAGGTCATTTATCCCTATTCTACCCTACTTTTGTATACACCCATCTACAAAATCCCATAGCTAGAATTACATAGATTTTTAGTCTCAAGTCATACTAAAAACACTTAGACTGACACTCATAATATCATTCAAGCACACTTTCACTTGCATCAATAGTTATATTGGGATAATGACATCATCGTTGATCCCATTTTGAGGTATTGGTATGTAGGTAACACTCAGCACATAGGGCATTGAGGTCACATTTATCCTACCCTATTAACACCACTTTTTTCTAATTTTACTCATTAAATACCCTATCAAACATGGAGGCTTATGGTTTTTCTTGAAAATTAATTAAAAATATTGAATAGATAGTGAACTAGCGTTGATCCACTTAGGCACAAGAATATCAAGACTAGGCAAAGCTCCTCCTAGAAGGTCACTATCCCTATTTGAAAAAGGACATTGTTGCATCCCATAGGACACTAGCATAGTGTGATACTATCCAATGGAACACACTTTTATCCAAAAGTGTTTTGACTCATTTTTCCATCCCATGAGAGTTTGCATAGTCTTTGTACCAATTTCCACCTTGTAATTCATCCAAGTCATTTTCCTACTAAGTACATCTCTTTTAATTCATTTTCTATTTATACAATAATCATACAAGTCAATTATTATAAAAATCATAGGTTGTAATTATTCCATAATTATTACCTAATTTATTACTCTGTAACTTTATCAAAATAGGGTTGTACATTTTATAACCCCCTTAAAATTTAAAACACACATTTAAAAATTACCACCATTAAAGAATAATAATATATTAATCAATGGGAAATACCATGTTTATTCTTCCATGTCTCTATTATAATATGCCCTATTTTAAAGCCTTATTTAAGTTTCTCAAGTATAAGTTTTGATCCCTAATACTCTAGATAAAGTCATTGAAATAACTAAAGTGTATACTAGGAATTCAACTCTTAAGAAAGATACCCAAATACATTTAGTTAATACTCTACATGTTATTATCCTAGTTGATTTTACTTCTCAACTAAGATCCCATCTTCCTTATATTATAACAACTATATATCCTTTATTTGTCAACATGAAAACATTCAATAAATATTTTCATCTTAAGGAGGCCCAAGTTTAACTACAATATCCATTACCTATAGTTCATCTATTAAACATATTTCTTACCTCAAGGATCACTGTCATGTTTAGGTTACTTAAAATTATGGGTCATTTCTTATCTAAGCCAAAGGAACCAAAGATATAAGAGAAAATACTTAACATTAAGTTTGATATAGAAAATTTTACCTATTTTTGAGCTACATAGACTATTTGTCTAGGGTTAGATTACCTGACCATTATAATCAAATAATATATCCATGTCACTATTATCCCACCCCATTCATCCAAAACATGTATTTCATTCATCTCGGAAACCCTATTCTCATTGCTTCATTGGTGATTGCACTTCTTACCACATTATCTAATTTATCTAAACCAACTAAAGCCTCTATTGTTGATTTCATCTAAGAGGATGAAAAATAGATAGAGATCATTGAAATTTTCAAGTATAAGAGGCAATAAATTATCATAGTTAATGAACTTAAAGTTAAACTCCAATTTTTAAAATATACACATAAGGTTAATAGACTCACAATAATAAAAATAATTAAACGTGAGATTCATACATTCTAATAAATGGAAATAAGTATGTTTTACATTGAAAAGGAAGAGAAAGGTAACAACTGGGTAAAAATGAGTTTTAGAGGATCCTAAATATAGGGTACCAAAAACTAGGGAACTGGCCAAGAACATTATTTAAGATTTGAAACAATAGATGAGAAGGTTAGAAACACAATCCAAGAAAATATTATTGGATAATATTATTTAATAATTTTAAAAATACATGGAGTATTTATATGGAAAATTTATTATTAATTTAAAAACTAATAATGAAATTTATACTCTATATCAGAAGGTTAAATTATACCAAGAACATATTATTCGAATGGAGGGTAAAATTGGAAACTTGACAAAGGTAATAAATAATAACAAATCTCACCTATGGAACCTAATGAAAAATTTTGGCATTGGTTTATAGAATAATTTTTGAATTCACATGAATAATTCTTTACAAGAGTAATTAGATAGCATGAGTGTGGTCATCAAATCCATTAAAAACATAACTGATAAAAGTATTGGAATTGTTTAGGGATGCATGCATTTTTACATTTTCCACACTAAATAATCAGCTTGTGTCTATAGAAAAATTTAATCCCTAGCCCATAAAGTTCATTATAGATTAAAAATGATAATATTAGAGGAAAACTATGGGGGGAGTATTGAATTTATTGATTTGGTAATCTATGACAAGGAAAATATTGAGCAAGCCATTATAGTTAAGGAAAATCTTCACACTCCATTGGCTAACCATTTTAAACTATTAACTAAGACCTATTACATGTTTACAATTCCTATAATAAACTTTTAAAAATCATATTAGATATACAAAGCACACACACCTTTCTTCTAGAGTTATAAATCTAGTTCCCCCAAATCACTAGAAAAGTTTATGCACTATAATGGGATGAAGTTAATTTTGGTTGTATATGGATTTTATAGAAAGTTTTTTGAAAAATTTCCATGTTTTATATTAATTCAAGTTTTAAAAAAGTGTTTTATCCTTTGCATGTAATATTTATTCATGTTTTAGAGTAAAACTATGGGGGAAGTATTGAATTCATTAATTTTGTAAGATATGACAAGGGGAATATTGAGCAAGCCATTATAGGGAAGGAATAAAGAAAAAATATGGGGTAAGTACTAAATTCATTCATTTAGTGAGAGATGATAGGGAGAATATTGAACAAGCCATTACAGTGAAGGAAACTCTTCACACCCCATTGGTTGTTTCTCTAGATTTTCACTAATTACATTTAAATGAGAAAGAAACTAAGGTTAAGAGGTTATGGGTTTGATGTTACCCAGATTTAGTGCACATCGTATCCAAGCCTTATGGGAGCTCCTCTTTGGCTATAGAGGAAACACCTGCAATAAGAATGAAACTTAAACAAGAAAGATGTTAAAAAATGCTATGGTAGACTACCAAGATATGCGCTCGGTCCCAGAAGCGTGAAGCTCCTTAAGGGATGATAGTCCACTGTTTAAAGATAAAAGTATTGAATAGGAAGAAATGTTAAATGACTAAAGAAATAGAAAAGTAGATGGTGTGTACATGTTCCTTGTAGTCTATGTATCTAAGAATGCTACAGAGGGTTGGATGAAGGTTCTGTCTGGTCTAAATGGGTTGTTTAGATGGCTTTATAGTTTGCTAGTTCGAAACACAGTGGTCGACATCAATGGGTCTATCGAGGTTGGTCAGGTAAATGTTGTTGATGTCGGTTAGGTCACAAATGTTGGTCTGGCTGAAGGTGTTGATGTTGGTTGGTCTGTCGATGTCAGTCAAGGTTGTCAACCTTGGATGGCTTTTAGAGTATTTTTGAGATAAAAAGAGGGGTTTTTGGAAGTTCAAAGGTTGGTGCATGGTTGTGGGAAGGTGAATGAGGTTTGAGGAAGGGTATAGGTAGAGGATTGGTGTGAAAAGGGGGTGAGAATAGGGGGAAGTCCTTTCAGCCACTCCACGAAAGAAGTCAGGCCTCTCGATAGTATTTATAAATATCAATAAAAACTAATTGACAATATATTCTAAAACACTAAAATGAAAACTAGAGTACTTAGCTTTTAAGGTGAAGAACTAGAGTTGTCAAAATAGTGATTCCCATTGTGGCTGATCTGACTGGTGTTGTGAGCCAATGAAGTGAACATGGATTGCTTCAATTCAATATCTCAAGGTCCTCATACAATCTTTCAATCCATTTTTTGGAATGATTTGTGTAGAGCTTCGGTAGCCAGGAGAACAATAGTCAAGTTTTGGGGCTTGAAATCTTAGAGTGTCCATGACAATGTGTGAAAAGGTAGCCTTAGCTCAATGTTAGATCTTAGCTTATGTAACCAATGTCGGTGATTCTACTGGCATCAGTGTAGGACTACCGATGTCGATAGAGAGAGAATAAGTAAAAGGGATATTTTTAGCTCTTTGCCCATTTTTCCACCTACCAAATGGCTTTTACATTAGAGAATGGTCAAAACAAGGTCTTATGAGGCATGGGAGTTGGTTAGGGAACTAACATGGGGTGAGAATAGGTCATGGGTAGTTAGGATTTGGAGGACGTAGTCTTAGGCTGACTCATAGGCTAAGAAATGGTCTTAGGGTGAAGTGTTTAGGTGAGGTGTCTAAGGTGAGGTAATTAACTTAAAATAAGTAGTTTTTAAATTAATAAGGTGTACAAGTGTGGGTTAGGAGTGTTAAAATTTATAAGGGGACAAAGGGAGATTGACATGATATTGGTGTCTGCATTTACCCCTTTTTGTCTTGTGGTTTGTTCTGACAAACTGCAAGATGAAAATAGATGTAGGTTGCCCCAGGTATGGGATGAGGTATTTCCCCTCAAAGTTGGAATCGAGAGAAGGTAATCTAAAATCAAGTTCTAATTTGATAGGTAGTGGATGGGTAGGGTGAGGTTGGAGTGTGAATGTTGCAATAGTTGAGATTGCATGTATACCACTTCACTTGATAGGCAGGTCAAATTATCACTAAAAAGGTTGAGGAGGACTACAATTGAAGTAACTAGTCCCCAGCTTATTAGTGGTAGCTGATTGGGTTAAAATAATCAAAGTTGTAGCTTTAATGGTTGAGGAGGACTAAAATTGAAGTAACTAATCCTCAACTTATTAGTGGTAGCTGATTGGGTTAGATCAATCAAAGCTATAGCTCTAATAGGCATCGTGTTCCAAGTATCTAGGCTAGGAATTGCTCCTAGAAAACACAAAAATGTCACAGATATTGGGGATCAACTTGGTCATGATCTGATAATAGGTGTGAGGGGCACGTACAATTTTCTAACTATTTATGAGGTAGCATATGCAATCAAAACAACTAAGGCAAAGTTGTCTCGAAAGTGGTCGTGGTTCAAGGAGATAGTCATGATCTCTGAGGTCATTTGTTGAGTCAGGCTGAGATATAAGTGATCTCGAGTGTTGTTTTTTGTGGTTAGGGAGATGTATGTGATCTCCAATGTGCCCCATGAGAAGTCTAAGGTGACTTTTATAGTGTCAGGGCTGGTTGTTTGGTCATGATTTTGGGCAGTTTTAGAGAAGACCTATGGTTCTCTAGATTTTCACTAATTACTTTTAAATGAGAAAGAAACTAAGGTTAAGAGGTTATGGGTTTAATGTTACCTAGATTTAGTACACACCATATCCAAGCCTTGTGGGAGCTCCTCTTTGGCTGTGGAGGAAACACCTGTAATAAGAATGAAACTTAAACAAGAAAGATATTAGAAGAGGCTATGGTGGACTGCCAAGCTATGTGCTCGGTCCTAAAAGTGTGAAGCTCCTTAAGGGATGATAGTCCACTATTTAAAGATAAAAGTATTGTAAAGGACGAAATGATAAATGACTAAATAAATAGAAAAGTAGATGGTGTGTACCTATTCCTTGTAGTATGTGTATCCTAAAATGCTATAGAAGGCTAGTTGAAGGTTCTATCTAGTCTAGATGGGCTATTTGGATGGCTTTCTAGTTTGCTAGTTTAGAACACAATCACCGATGTCGGTGGGTCTATCGAGGTCATTCAAGTAAATGGTGTTGACGTTGGTTGGGTTATTGATGTCGGTCTGGCTGAAGGTGCCGATGTCAGTTAGTCTATTGATGTCAGTAAGGGTTGTCATCCTTGGATAGCTTTTAGAGTATTTCCAAGATAGACATAGGGGTTTTTGGAAGTTCAAAGGTTGGTGAAAGGTTGCAGGAAGGTGAATGAGGTCTAAGGAAGGGTATAGGTAGAGGATTAGTGTGAAAAGGGGGTGAGAACAAGGGGAAGGCCTTTCAGCCCCTCCAAGAATAAGTTGGGCCTCTCGATAGTATTTAGAAATATCAATGAAAACTAATTGATAATATATTCTAAAACACTACAATGAAAACTAGAGTACTTAGCTTTTAAGGTGAAGAACTAGAGGTGTCAGAATAGTGATTCCCATTGTGGTTGATGTGACTAGTGTTGTGAGCTAATGAAGAGAACATGGATTGCTTCAATTTAGTAGCTCGAAGTCCTCATAGAATCTTTCAATCCAGTCTCTGGAATGATTTGTGCAGAGCTTTGGTATCCAAGAGAACAATAGTCAAGTTTTGGTGATTGAAATCTTAGAGTGTCCATGATAATGTGTGAAAAGGTGGCCTTAGCTCAATGTTAGAGCTTGGCTTATGTAACTGACAGTGGTGATTCTGCTAGCATCAATGTAGGACTGTCGACGTCAGTCATGGGTTGACTAACATCGATGGAGAGAGAATAGGTAAAAGGGCTATTTTTAGCTCTTTGCCCATTTCTCCACCCACCTAATGCCTTTTATGTTAGAGAATGGTGAAAACAAGGGCTTATGAGGCACGGGATTTGGTTAGGGAGTTAAGATGGGGTGAGAATAGGTCATGGGTAGTTAGGATTTAGAGGACCTAGTCTCAGGATGACTCATAGGCTAAGAAACGGTCTTAGGGTGAGGTGTCTAGGTGAGGTGTCCAAGGTGAGGTAATTAATTTAAAATAAGTATTTTTTATATTAATAAGGTGTGCAAGTGTGGGTTAGGAGTGTTAACATTTAGAAGGGGACCAAGGGGGGTTGACACGATATTGGTGTCTACATTGGCCAACCATGCAACACTATTAACTAAGACCTAGTACCTATTTAAAGTTCCTATAATAAACATGGAAAAAATATGTGAGGACTACAAAGCATGAAAACTTTAATTCTAGAGTTATAAATCTTGTTCCTCCAAATCACTAAAAAATTCCAAGCGATACAATGTGATAAAGCTATTTTTGGTTGGATATGGATTTAGAAAAAGCATTTTAAAAAGTTTGCTTTTTTTATAATTAAAGTTTTAAAAAAGTCTTTTAGTTATTTGCATGTAAGATATTTTTCTAGATGTGGTTGTGTCAATATAAATATCTTATATATAAATGTTGTATTTACTTCTCAAGATGAGGATAATTTGTATGAAATGTAAGTTCAAAATTTCTTCACAAATTTTAGTGAGCTATTCTATTTATTTTTCCTCAATTTATATAAAATAAATGAGATGTTAGATTAGAACTATTAGTTTTTGAGATTCACATATTTGAAAGTTAGGTTAATTAAATCAATTAATAACACGTATATCTATATTTGTGAGTGAATTTTTTTTATAACTTTGATTTTGTGAATGAATATATAGTTTCAAAAAAAATTCATAAATAAAAAATACATAAAGAAGATATCATAATAATTATTTGTAATAAAATCTGTGATGAATCTTCATTATATTCATCTAAATATCTGTAATAAATGGATTTTATTCAATATTGGATCAATTACATAGTTAATCTTACAAATTAATTATTTTTGGAAAATATTTCCACTATTTTAGGAAACACTCTTTTCTCCTTACCCTTCTTTCTCTTTTATGTTTATTTAAATCAATATAAATTCTATAGATAATCATCATTATGAATATACATACATAGATTATTATAATTTTTTAGTTAGGATTGAATAAACCCAATCTAAGGAAATTCTATGAAAAAAGAGACCATAATTCCCAACCACTATTTGAACACTTTGTTATCAAAAAAATCACATACCTTCAACTTGTGTTCTAGGTTACATCTAACATGAGAGGGTGAAAACCCATCAATTTTTGGGGGGGTCACTAATACACATCATTAGGTTATTTGGATATATAATGAGATCCCAAAATTACTGATCATTCTTAAGACCTTTATCAAGTTGAGTTAATCTAAATTGGATATCCTGACAAGATTAACTAGGCTAAAATCTAAATATACATTACTTATTAAAATATTATAAGTACATATGAATCCTATATATGATAAATAAAGACCTATAATATAATTTAATCAACCAAAATCACTTTTTGATCCTAATTTTAGACCTTTCACATGACTAAATGCATTGTTGGCTAGAACAACAACTAATATCCTAGGATGGATCCATGAACTCACAAAGAACCATGAAACATATATCCCTCAATTTACTCTTATTATATATAAAAAAACATAATACCATATTTAATACTTCAAATCATCTATTGAACAATTTAATTGAGAATATGAAGATGTTTTTTTTTCAATGTTTTCTATTCTCATTAGAAAATTATGATTATGATTGGTTCCTCAATCTACCAAATAACTCCATCCAGGATTCAAATAATTTCAAAGATACTCTCTTAACAAAATTTTGAAAATTAATATACCATAGTATCCTATATCAACAATCTTTCCATATTAGGATATTACCCCATAAATCTATCATAACATTAAATGAAATATTTCAATGGATGTACACATAGATTTCTTATAAATATTTATCCAATGCTCATTCTAGCTCTTAAGGTGTATAACAATTAATTAGACCCAGTTAATGTTGTGATATTGAGATGATACACATAATTAAATGATTTATCAGATGCATATTATGAATTAGTCAATATTGATCAATAATTGAACCCTCAAGAATGTATTTTTCCAAACATTAATCCTAATATCATAATGCTCAAACCAATTTTGAATGCATATTAGAATATTGAATTTGTCAATCCTTCCCCATTTACCAATATGTTGCCATTAAGACAAGTTCTCCCAAAAAAAACCCCAATTTATAGATACTATAATTTTAAATAATAATCAAACCTTGATTCATGTTGTTAATGTATACACCCAAAATTGGTCACAACTAGTCTCTGATCAAAATTCATATTGACTCCTATGAGACATTGTAAATTAATCCTATGAATCACTAAATGTCCTAAATTTGGTCATGCATCATTCATCAAATCTCAAAATCATGTTGAGACATCCCTATTTGGGATACTATCTTATATGCAATAATAACCTCTCAGGAATTCACCACCAATCATCTTGTAACATAGTAAATGTAAATTTGGCCTATGGACCCATTAAGTAGGGCAATTGCACACTTAATTAAATATTTAAAGAGATAAAATGCTAATCTAAATCAATTAAACAAGATTAAATGCCTAATTGAATTATCCATTTGAAATTAATGAATATCTAAAAAATGAAATTCCAAAAATGAAAATATCTTATCCTTTCATCATTATATTTATGAGTTATAAAAATATCCCAAAATGTCTAAATTGAGAACTATAACTAGTAACTAAAAGTTATAATTTCATGACAAATTTTAACTCAACTAGAGCTAGTCTCAACTCAAACTTCTAATTTGAGAACTATGACTAGTAACTACAAGTCATAATTACATGATAGCTTTTAACTCAACTCAATATTAACTCACCTTGGGTAAGATTTAATATATATGGATATAAATATAGGGTCATACATATTCATTTCAAAATCTCTCATAATCCCAATTTATAATACAAATCTGGAGAGATGCAAAAACTTAAATATTATAGAGTTTTTATGTAGGATTTGATCCATAAGCCTCATGCAAGTAATGTTACCATGCCCAAATCTTAATCCAAAAAATAACATCTAAGCCATGGTGCTAAGGAGAGAAGGAGCCAAATAAACTCCATTGTTAAATACTTCTTGATGCAAAAGCAGAGAAGGCCATTCAACAAAGCCATTTAGAGATCCCAAGGAAGGTAGAAGAGTAATGTTTTTTAATGCTTTATTATGCTTTTTATAGTATTTGTTACCTATGCTCTCCCTAGTGTCTAGGATAGAGGTGTTAGGATTTAGTGTGCTTATTTCATTTATTTTATTAAACTAACATGATACTAACCTCTCCTTTTATATTCCTTGTTCACATAATGCCGCACCTGATGGGATAGCTAATGAGGTAGTTATAATGGCTTTTACTATGTTTCCTTAGGATTTTATATTTTCCTACTAAAGATGGTTGATATAAAACTAATATTTTTTTAATTCACTATTTCAATTTGAAGTTTTTAAGAGATGTGGACCTTGGACTTATGAACAACCTCCAAATATTTATTGAAGAAATGGTGCATAGTTTAGAAGTTATGATCAAAACACTAACTACCAATTTCATTTTCTATTATTCTACCAAAAATGGATGTTAAAATAGATTTTATTTTTAATCCATTTACTTTTTTTATAATTTTTTCATAGGTTTTTCTTATTAGTTTCAGCTTAATTCTCTCCAAAATTCATTGAAATCTAATTTGTAGTTTATAAGTTATGACTTTTTAAGAGTTCATTTTTTATGAATAAATGGCTATTAAAATAATCATATTTTTTAATCCATAAACTATTTTTTATAATTTTTTTATAGGTGGATGACATTTTTGTTATATACATTTTGTATAAATTTAGTAAAAATTTGAATTATGTTTTTTGATACATATTTACTTTACTATCATTTTTACTTTTTTTAATTTTGTTTTTGTGGTCCCCCAAAAAATATCACTCATTTTTGGGATGACATTTGAACTATTTTGGTCCCATAGACCAAAATTGTCTGTTCCCTTTTTCAAATTTTATCTTGGGCATTTGAATTCCTCATTTTTTAAGCTTCTCAAAAATCTACAGACTCTGCAGGCTTGAATCTATGGACTCTGCAGGCTTAAATATATGGACTCTACAAGCTTAAATCTATGGACTCAAAAGAAAGATGAAATATATGGACTTTGCAGGTCAAGTTCAATGGGCTTTACAAGTTGAAATCTATGGACTCTTTCAAGGTTAGAGAAAACTACGGACTTGGTTTCTATGGACTCTGTAAACAAGCTCATTTCTATAAGTTCAACGGGTTTCACAGCTTCTACAAGTGGGTTCAATCAAAAGAATTAGTTTCTAACACTTGGTCATTTTTGGGATTAGTTCATCACCTTAGTTCAAATAGAAATCTCCATCGGCAAGCATCAACAACAGGTTCAATGTTTGGTTCATCCTTTGGTTCAACGTCAAAAGGTTTAAAGGCGGGTTCAATCAAGTGGTTCAATGCTTTTGGTTCACTCATTTGGTTCATCCTTTGGTTTAATCAAATGGTTTGTTAGTTAGTTCAAGGCTTTGTTTGAATCGTTGAACCAAAACTTGGTTCAACAGTTGGTTTAATGTCTTTTGGTTCAACAATTAGTTCATCATTTCAGTTTAATCAAATGAACCATTAGCTTGAACCATTTTGGTTCAACGTCTTGGTTCAATGAAGAGGTTCAATGTCTTGGTTCAATAAAGCATTTCATCAGCTTGGTTCATTCAATTAAACCATTAGCTTGAACTATTTTGGTTTAAATCTTGGTTCAACCAATTGGTTCAACAAAGAGGTCCAATAGTTGGTTCAAACAAAGGGTTCATCGGCATGAACCATTTTGGTTCAAAGCTTAGGTTCAACAATTGGTTCAATGTGTTGGTTCAATGGAATGGTAAAATAGTTGGTTCATCGCCAAAGTTTAAAGGGCCTCCCGAAGGACAAGTGCCCTTGTGGAGGGCACTTGGTTAATGAAAATACCGTTCAGAAGGCTCTTTTTCAAAAAGACTAAGGCAAGTTTAAGGCACAATTCTTTCAGACAAAAATTCATTTTCTAAGAAGTCACAGAAGTAAGAAACCCAAAGGAATTTGCGTATTGGCAAATGGAATAATCTCTATAGACTTTTTGTCCATGAGAATTGTCTACGGGAATTTTCCTAGGGAAAAACATGGGGAAAACACCCGCGAGAATTATCTACTAGAATTTATGAAGGGCTGCCGAAGGACCTCGAAGGGTAGGTGCCCTTGCAGGGGACTCTTGGCTGCCAACTTAAAGGGCACTTCATGAAGCTGAAGGGTCACCTTCCATTTAGGAAGGATGTAAAAAAATAAGCCCAAAGGCCATTCAATGATCATTTCTTAAGGTCTGAAAGGTCAAGTCCAATCCAGAAAAGTGCCAAATAGAGAGCTGAAAGAGGACCAAGGGGTGACATGCCTGAAGACATCAAATTCAACACAATGAACTAATAATTGAAAACATAGTGATAGGCACGTGAATTTCAAATTTAAGACAACAAAATAACCATTGATCCTTTGAACCTATAGACTAGAATTCATTCATAGACTTTAAAGCCAAGACCAACAGAAAGCAAGGAAAGAACATAATAGCAAACTGAATCCAAGACCTGATTTAATTAACCAAAAAAGGAGGAATGACAAAGGTAAGATCAGATCACCAGGTGGACATTGAAAGTTGCAAACTTTCAAAAAGCGTGACTTGTTTCCCTACATTGATAAAATCAAATGGGTAAAATGCCCCTAAGGTCCAGCCTATCTTCTTAACAGATTCCAATGCAACATGATGTGTTACTGTTCATGAGTCCTTCTTGAAGAAGCTATATAAGGGACTCTCTTCTATTGTAAATGGATCTCTTTTTTGACAATCAGAATCAAACTCTACCCAAATTGAAAGGCACTTCTGAGACTTTGAGCTTAGTTTGTTGATCATATTTTGTTACTAGAATAAGAAAGCAAGTGATTTTTTAGACTTTGTGCTGTGATATCTTTATTGTTGAGGAAACTGTTCTTATGTCTTTTTCTTCAATATATCTTATATTCCTTTAATTCAACAAGTAGAATTAGTGACAATAGTCAAGAAGGTGTCCTAAAGAGTCAACTATGGAGAGACTTTGTGCCCCCATAATTGCCTTTAGTGTGTTTTCTTTTCATTTCTGTGTAAAGGACTTTGGGACGACTTTGTGACCTCATTGTCCTTCATATCTTACTTTTGAGAAATTTAGGTGGAGACTTTGTGCTGCATCTCAATTTGCTAGTTATTACATCCTTTGTTACATTTTGCTATTACTACCTAGAACATTCTTGTGGCTTGTTAAATAGTACTTCTGAAAGAAGAGGAGTGTTTTCTGTCATTTTCCTTGAGTTTCTTCTATGATTTACATGCATCATCTCTGAAGAAAGAGAGATGGATGATTTGTCTTACCCTTGAGTATTATTTTTTGTTAATATATATATATATATATATATATATATATATATATATATATATATATATATATATATATATATTTGGCATACCTACAGGGAACCTCCCCTTGATGAGATGAGAGATCAGTGTCCTTATGTGGTAAACATATAAAATTGGATGACTAATCTTCCTACTTTAGCTGATTAGACCTATTTTGTTTATCAGTACATTGATCGACAAAATATTCAACAAATAGTTTTTGGTGACTCCGCTGGGGATATACATACCCATTATCCATTTATAATCTATCCATTCACCTCCACACTAACTGGGAAAGAATGAATAGTTTAAAGTCTCAAGCTTTAACTGAAGTAAGGTCAATTCTTTTCCACTTTTGTTTCACAATCTGGTAGATTCAAGGTATACACAAAGCCAAAGGGCTAAAGGTATCATTGACCCTGTATTCGAGTTGGTACAACAAAGTGATTTTGATTTGTTTCCTTCATCATCTCATCTCCAATGAACCAAGAGTTTTCCTCCTACTAAAGTCATATCTCCATTGCCAGACGAAGTATCTACTTTTGTTGTTGATAAAGCTTTGCCAATAATCACTGCTCTGAGATTTGTTATCCCTCCTTTTCATAATCCTAAAATGGTAGTTCAAGGCCCTTGGGGTAATGCTTTTGGTCCTCTCAATCTTACTCCACCTCTACATGAGCTTCCATGTAGTTCAAGGAAGAACTTCCCCAAATTCTATGGTGATGGAAAAGTTCATTTTGATGAGGACATTATAGCTTTCAGCATAGCTTGTGGAGTAATCAAAGTAAAATTTGAAGATGTAGTAGTCAGGCTTTTTGTAGAGACACTACAAGGTGTTGGTACAGATTGGTTTTATCATCTACAGGTTTAGTCAGTGATTGATTGGAATACTCTCAAAGCTAAGTTTGAAGCTAGATTCAAACTTGTAGAAGATGCACATACACTTTTGGCTCAACTTACACAAATGAAGAAAGAGCCTCATGAGCCTATGATAGACTTCATAGACAAATTTGACAAACTGAGAAACAAAATCCCTATAATTGCTAGACCTACAGCTGAGAATTTCAAATGCTTTTTCATTAATTCTCAGCTACCTAAAGTAAGTTTTCTCTTGAGACGTGCTGGTCAAATAGATCTTGCTATAGCTCAACTTTTGGCCAATGAGGTAGAAGATGATCTCATCTTAGCAGGGAAGATAAGAAGATATCCAAATAGAAATAGAGCTTCATCATCTTTTGAATATGCATTTATAGGCACCATAGATCTAATGGTGCAAAAATTACCAAATGAGTTACATGGTCTTAAAAAGAAAATGGCTCAAGGAATGTCTTCTACTCCATACAGAAGGACATTCCCAAATCAGTCATATTAGGTCAATGTTGCCAGGAATCAAGGGCAATAGAATCACCTTCTTGCCTTACAAGGGAAACTTGCCCTAAAAGCCCCTCCAACTAATTCAACAATGGGATATCTTGAAGCAGAATTAGAAATCTCTTTCTAGCCTGAATTAAATCAAGAAAATGATGTTGATCTCCTTGAAGAAAATCAAGAAGAATTAGCTGTCAACTCCCACATTGATTTCCTGAACTATCAAGATAAGCTCAGAAGAAAAGGAGAAGCTTTTGATGGATCATATGCAGTATTTACCAGATCCAAAAACCAATTAGTCCAACAAGTTGATAAAGAGAAGACAAAAGAGCAACCATAGCCAGTAGTCATGATTGCTAAGCATGGAACCACTCTGCCCTTTCAGTCAAAGGATTTGGTAATCACCTAAAAGGCAAATACATCAATTTTTCCTTCCCCTTCTACTTCAAATTTACAAACTAGCTCACCTCCCATCCCTCCTAAAACTCAAAAAGTTGAAGTACCTTTCTCTGTACCTAGTTCAATTCAACCATTTGACATAATCGATCATGTCAAAAAGACAAAATACAAATGTCTAAGTTCAAATATCTATAGTCTAATCATGATCAATTGAATAAACTAGTCCAATATCTAAAAAACAAAACCATCCTTGTAAGACAAAAGACTAAAAAGGTAACTCTTGATTCTCCAAAGAACACACCTATTCTAAATAATATAGTCATTACTCCTCCAGCTATTCTTGGAAAAATATAACCTTTCTATGTTTCCCTATTAAGTAATGGCCACAAGCTAAGTAATTGTATTATAGACTTAGGCACTTTTGATAATGTCATGCCAGCTAAAGTAGCTGAGTCTTTCAGTCTCACATTGACCAAAACCTTTGGGAGATGTTTCTCCATGGAAAATTAGCAAGTACCATTGCTAGGGCAATTCAAAGATGCCCAATTTGCATTTGCAACCTTTGCAGACAAGAGAATCAAGATGACTGTCTTGGTGACTGACATCCCAGCATCTTATGGCATTTTGCTTGGATGAAATTTTTTCAATGACATGGGAGGAGAACTAAGCATGGATCTATTTGAGGCAAGGATCCCTGTCCAAGGTGTAATGAAGATGTTGCTCCTTGAAAAGGAAACAAAATATGTGGTCACCTAGATATCAGCCCCTGAAGCTCAAATCCTTTTTGAATCCACTAGTATGGGTAACTATTTTATATCTACAGATGAAGTGCATGAAACACCTGATATAATTCTTGAAAGTGTCAACTCAAAAATTATTTCAACACGAACAACAAAAAAACTAGTAGGCTATAGTATAGACCAAGAAGGATCCTCCATCTCTGATGAAGGAAAATCCAAAGAAAAATCAGTATCAAATGAGATATTGACTTTGGAATTTGATGGTAGCTATTCCCTACCATTTTAGGAGCTGGGATTGTTTTGATATCTTCTCAAAGAGATATGTTCCCTTCATCTTACAAATTATAGTTTATCAACACTAATAATACAGCTGAATACAAATCCCTGTTTCTTGGCATGAAGGCTGCTCAAGAAAAAAGGCATCAAGTTTCTTCATGCCAAAAGAGATGTTGAATTAGTGGTTTGTCAAGTGAGGAACTTATACCAAACCAAGAATGAAAATTACACCACTATCATAACTTGGTTTGGGACCAAATTGAAAGCTTTGATGCTTTTACCATTTATGTTATACCCAGAGAGTCTAATGATAGAGCAGATGCACTTGCTATTTTAGGAACTCTCTTAGTTCCTCATTCAAATTTTAAAGAAGATATATATACTATTGAGCTGGTCTATAGACCAAGTGTTCCTGACAATGTTGATCATTGACAAGTATTCAATGATGATCATCAAATCATTGCCTTCTTGGAATAAAAAGATAATTTTGAACAACTATGTTTTGAAGGTAGTAAACCTCAGAAGAATGAATCTATGTCTGAATCTAGGTTAGATATAAATGAAGAATTCTTACAGCTGAAAGGAAACAAAATTCCCAAAGGCCTGGTTTCTCTTGAAAAGCTATTTGACAAAAATGATAGATTCATCAAGCAATAGCAAATAGACTCAAGTTTCTCTCAGGGATTCGATTAAGTGAATCTGACTACTGAAGAAAATCCCAAGATGATTAATATTGGTAAGTGTTGTACCCCTAAAGAAAGATTCAAGTTCATCTCTTTACTCTATCAATACATGGATGTCTTATCATAATCTTATGTAGACTTGAAGTCTCTCAGACTAGATGAAATCCACCATAACATTCCTCTCAAGGCTGACTCAATGCCATACAAGCAAAAATATAGATAGTATAATCCAAAAATATTAGGTACTATTCTGTCTGAGATAAAAAAATATTAAATGCTAGAATCATCTTCCCAATCCATCATTCTACATGGATTGCAAACATAGTACCTATAAGGAAGAAGAATGGTGAAATTCACATTTGTGTAGATTTCAGAAATCTAAATCAAGCATCTTTAAAGGATAGTTATCTTTTTCCAATTATAGATCAAGTGCTACAAATAGTGATAGGTGTAGAGATGTTATCAATGCTAGATGGTTTCTCAGGTTATAATCAAATTGAAGTTGGTAAAATAGACCAACACAAGACTACATTCACCACACCTTGGGGTACATTTGCATATAGGAGAATGCCTTTTGGTTTAATAAATGCTGGTGCTACCTTTTAGAGAGCTATGGATTTGACTTTCAAAGATGAGATTGGTAAATTCATAGTGGTATACCTTGACAACTTGATTGTCTTTTCAAAGCATCAATCTGATCATGTACACCACTTACAACAAGTGCTGGAGTGCTACCGCTAGAATGGTATTTCTTTAAATCCTAAAAAGTCTATTTTTGGAGTAATAGAGGGGAAAATCCTTGGACACATTGTGTCCAAATAAGGCATAAATATTGACTTAGACAAAGTCAAGTCTATTCAAGAACTTAATTTGCCTACAAGTAAGAACACTGTTCATTCTTTCTTCATAAAGGTGAATTTTTTATGGAGATTTATCCCCAAATTTGCTGAGAAAACTAGACTTATTATGAACATGATGAAAGGGAAGACCATCTTTAGTTAGACTAAATAAGGTAAGGCAACATTTCAGGATATCAAGATTGCCATTGCTCACACCCATACCTTGGTTTGCCCAGATTACAACAAAGATTTCATCATATACAACTATGCATCTAAACACACTCTTTCAGAAATTCTTGTTCAACAAGACAAGGAAGGTATAGAATTCCTATCTCTTTCATGATTTTCCCTCTCAAAACCCATGAGATGAAGTATTCAAATATAGAGAAGCATGCTTACACCTTGGTGAAAGCAGTCAAATATTTCTACTTCTATATTCTGAATTCACATACTACTGCCCTAGTGCCTGATACTACAATCAAGTCTATATTAATTCAACAAAAATTTGGCACAAAAAGAGGTAATTGGATTTCAAAGATCTAAGAGTTTGATCTAGACATCAAGTTTACAAAGCTGGTCAGGGGTAAAGGCTTATGCCAATTAATTGCTGATAATAAGCCAAAAGACACACAACATTAAGAAATTGAACTAGAAGAGACACCAACGATCCTTTTTATCTCCACTATTAATGAGTGGTATTTAGGTATCACTCATTTCCTTACTTATGGTGAATGTCCTGATCATTTGTCTTATAAAGAAAAAAGGACTATCAAGTTGAAGGCTACCAATTTTGTCCTTTGGGATAATGGCCTATATAAGAGAAGCATAGATGGAGTATACCTTTGTTGTGTAGATAGAGAGCAACAAAGCTAGCTTTTGAAATCTTTCCACAATCTAGTCTATGGAGGACATTTTTCTCCTCCTGTGACTACTCACAATATTCTGTGAGCTAGGTATTACTGGCCAACTCTTTTCCAAGATGCACATAAGTGGGTAAGAAAATGTGAACTCTATTAGCAATTTGTTGGAAGACCCAAGTTAGTTGTTATGCCTCTCAAGCTAGTGATCATGAAAGAACCTTTCCAGTAATGGGGACTTGATTTTATTGGGATAATAAACCCATCTTCAAGTGGTGGACATGGTTATGTCCTTATAGCAACTGATTATTTCACCAAGTGGGTAGGAGCAATCACAACTAAACATGCTACTTCAAAAGTTGTATGCAACCTCCTCAAAGAGAATATCATTTGCAGGTTTGGATTTCTAATCAAAATTGTTACTGATAATGTAGCTTGTTTCACATCTCAAGAGAATACATAATTTTATTTCCATTATGGAATTACACTCTCTCACTCTTTTGATTAAATTCCACAAGGGAATGGACAAGCTGAATCCATCAATAAGAATTTGGTAACTATTATCAAGAAGCTAACAGATGACAATCAAAGAACATGGCATAAAGCATTGGTTGATGCTCTGTGAGTAGATAGAATCACACCAAAGAGGGCAATTAGTATGTCTCCTTTTCAACTTCTTTATGGTATCAATGTTGAGATACCAATCACCTTAGAATTGCCAGCCTTGAAATTGGCAAAGGCAATTGAAGATCACACATATGAAATTTCTCTTGACAAAAGAATGGTGTGCCTAACTGAATTGGAGGAATAGAGAACCATGGTGGTGGACAAAATTGCTGATCATCAAAGTTTGGTAAAGAAACTCTTTGATCAAAAGGCTAGAAATCATGATTTCCAGATTGGGGATCAACTCCTGTTGTGGGACAAAAGGAGAGAACAAAAGGGGATGCATGGAACGTGTGACTCCCTTTAGAGAGGCCCATTTATAATTCATCAGCACATTGGTGAAAACAACTTTATATTGAAATATCAAGATGGCACACTCTTTTCTCTGCCCCATAATGGGCAGCATCTAAAACATTTCAACTCTTGAAGTGTCAGATCATTCCATCTATATATATGTACATTTGTATAATTTTTAATTCTATTTTTATTTTGTTTGTTCCTATTTTTTATGTCTTTAATTTCTGGATAGCATAACTCCATAACCCAATGGTACACATGAAGACATTGGAGATTCTAGATTCTACTCCTTTCAATTCTTTTGGCAATTGATAGAAGTTCCCCAACTGGAGCCAACTGTTGTCCCCCAAAAACTATCACTCATTTTTGGGACAACATTTGAACTATTTTGGTCCTGTAGACCAAAATTGTCTCTTCCCTTTTTCAAAATTTGTCTTGGGAATTCAAATTCCACATTTTTCAACCTTCTCAGAAATCTACGGACTCTGTAGGCTTGAATCTTTGGACTCTGAAGGCTTAAATCTACAGACTCTACAAGCTTGAATCTACAGACTCAGCAAAAAGAAGAAATCTATAGACTTTGTAGTTTAAGTTCAATGGGCTTTACAGGTTGAAATCTATGGACTCTTTCATGGTTAGAGAAAACTACGGACTTGGTTTCTATGGACTCTAAAAACAAGCTCATTTTAACAAGTTCAACGGGCTTCATAGCTTCTATAGGTGGGTTCAATCAAAAGAATCAGTTTCTAACACTTGGTCATTTTCAGGATTAGTTCATCACCTTGGTTCAAATATAAATCTCCATCGGCAAGCATCAGTAGCAGGTTTAACATTTGGTTCATCCTTTGGTTCAACACAAAAGGTTCAAAGGTAGGTTCAATGAAGTGGTTTAATTCTTTTGGTTCACTCATTTGGTTCATCCTTTGGTTTAATCAAATGGTTCGTCAGTTGATTTAAGGCTTTGTTTGAACTATTGAACCAAAACATGGTTTAATAGTTGGTTCAACATCTTTTGGTTCAATGGTTAGTTCATCATTTCAGTTTAATCAAATGAACCGTCAGCTTGAACCATTTTGGTTTAACATCTTGGTTAAATGAAGAGGTTCAATGTCTTGGTTCAATGGAGCATTTCATTGGCTTAGTTCATTCAATTGAACCATCGGCTTAAACCATTTTGGTTCAAAGCTTGGTTTAACTAATTGGTTCAATGAAGAGGTTCAACAGTTGGTTCAAATAAAGGGCTCATCAGCTTGAACCATTTTGGTTTAAAGCCTAGGTTCAACAATTGGTTCAACATCTTGGTTCAATGGAATGGTTCAATAGTCGGTTCATCACCAAAGTTCAAAGGGCCTCCCAAAGGACAAGTGCCCTTGCAGAGGGAACTTGGTCAACAAAAATACCCTTCAAAAGGGTCATTTTCAAAAAGACTGAGGCAAGTTTAAGGCACAATTCTTTTAGACAAAAAGTCTAAAAGAATTCTGAGAAGTCACAGAAGTAAGAAACCTAAAGGAATTTGCGTATTGGCAAACAAAATAATTTTCACGTACTTTTTGTCTATGGGAAATTTCCATAGATAATTTGTCCACGAGAATTGTCCATGGGAATTTTCTCGAGGAAAAGTCCAGGGAAAATACCCATGGGAATTATCCACGAGAATTTGTGAAGGGCCACCGAAGGGCCCCAAAGGGTAGGTGCCCTTGCGAGGGACTCTCAGCTGCCAACTTAAAGGGCACTTCCTGAAGTCGAAGGGTCACCTTCCCTTCAAGAAGGATGTAAAACAAGAAGCCTGAAGGCCATTCAAGAATCATTTCTTAAGGCCTGAAAGGGCAAGTCCAATCCAAAAAAGTGCCAAATAGAGAATCAAAAGAGGACCAAGGGGTGATGCTCTTGAAGACGTCAAATTCAACACAGTAAAGTAACCATTGAAAACATAGTGAAGGGAACATGAACGTCAAATTAAAGACAACAAAATAACCATTGGTCCTTTAAACCTATAGACTAGAATGCATTCACAAACTTTAAGGCCAAGACCAGTAGAAAGTGAGGAAAAAATAGAACAACAAACTGGATCTGGGACCCAATTCAATTAACCAAAAAAGGAGGAATGATGAAGGTAAAATTAGATCACCAGGTGGAAATTGAAAGTTACAAACTTTCAATAAGCATGACTTGTTTCCCTACATTGATAAAATCAAATGGGTAAAATGCCCCTAAGTTCTAGCTTGTTTTGTTAATAGATTCCAATGCAACATGATGTGTTACAGTTCTTGAGTCCTTCTTGAAGAAGCTATATAAAGGACTCTCTTTTATTATAAATGGATCTATTTTTTGACAATTAGAATGACTCTCTGCCCAAATTGAAAGGCACTTCTGAGACTTTGAGCTTAGCTTGTTGATCATATTTTTTTATTGGAATAAGAAAGCAAGTGACTTTTTAGACTTTGTGTTGTGATATCTTTGATGTTGAGGAAACTATTCTTATGCCTTTTTCTTTGATATATCTTTTGTTCCTTTAATTCAACAAGCAAAATTAGTGACAACAGTCAAGAAGGTGTCCTGAAGAGTCAACTATGGAGAGACTTTGTGCCCCCATAATTGAATTTAGTGTGTTTTCTTTTCATTTCTGTGTAAAGGACTTTGGGATGACTTTGTGCCCTCATTGTCCTTCGTATCTTAATCTTGAGCAATTTAGGTGGAGACTTTATGCTACATCTCGATTTGATGGTTATTACATCCTTTGTTACATTTTGTTGTTACTACCTAGAGTATTCTTGTGGCTTGCTGAATAGTACTTTTGAAAGAAGAGGAGTGCTTTCTGTCATTTTCCTTGAGTTTTTCCTATGATTTGCATGCATCATATCTAAAGAAAGAGAAATGGATGATTTGTCCTACCCTTGAGTATTATTTTTTGTTAATATATATATTTAGCATACCTACAGGGAACCTCCCCTTTATGAAAGGAGAGATTAGTGTCCTTCTAATGTGGTAAACCTATACATTTGGATGACTAATCTTCCTACTTTGGCTGATTAGACCTATTTTTTTATCAGTACGCTAATCAACAAAATATTCAACCAAAAATTTTAGTTGTTTTATAATTTTGTTTTAATTTTGTAAGTTATTTTTTTATAACTTGCAGGTATTTGGTATTATATATATATGTATGTATATATGTATATATATATCAAATGCTTTTACAAATTTCAGCTCCTAAAGGTGTAAAAAAAAGAGTTTGATCATGGTTAAATCTTACACACAATTTTTTATGACTAAAACAAATCTAGTGCTTTCATTGCTTAGTTTTTTTTAAGTTTTTACAAGTTTTTCAAACAACAAATTCTAAGGGCATCAAATTTCACAACACACTTCATTTTGGTGCAATAAAATAAACTATCACACTTAGTTGCACACTACTAGGAGGTTTTTGTTTTATGCTTCCTTATTGAAATTTATTTTGGAAAAAATATCGATGCATGTATAATCCTCCCCATCCCCTTTAGGTAACTTGAATGACCAAAAACACTAATCTTTACCTTGATCACTTTAGTCCAAAAGTGTCAAAACAACATCCTTAAGGCCCTACCTAAATATATATGGTTTGGGTTGTCCAAACTTGACCCTAAAGTCTTTTCACTTGACTTTTATTTTAATGCATTTTGGCTTTTGAGCGAGAGATCATTTCTCCATCACAAGTTATATATGGGTGTGTTTACTTGGGGTTTCATCTCCCAACATCATACTAACCATGCTCTATGGTGGGGTATATAAATTAGGGCATATATATTGTGATTGATAGGGGTCTGAGTAGCTATCCTCTCCAATCATAATGAAAACTTGAGTCAAGTCTCATTAATTAGAGGATTTCACTAAGAATTACATAGATGGAGTTACTATGTAAAGTAATAGACCTTTGCATAGTAAGTTATCTAGTGTGAACTCAATTGACATGATTGCATCTATAATGCTCACCACAGTTGGGACCATTTAGAAACATGTGAAAATTGATAGTTTAGAACAACCCTACTTGCCACAAACATATTATTGATGTAGGGTGAGTAGCCCAAAGTTCCATGTCACTGTAGAAATACTTGAGATAATAGGGGGATTAAAAACCTTAATTTTCATGTGCTTTTACTTTTTGGATTAATAATTAAAATCCTTTCAAGAGAAAGTATATAGACATAATTTGACATTATGATGTAACCTTGTTAGTTTTAGGATGTTTTTGATTATATAAGGTGGTAGACCAAGGGCCGAACCCTTACAGAAGTAGAGGAACCACTAAGGCAATCAACATAAATGATGCCTTACAATAGGAATGACATTATTAGTGTACCAAAAACACATCAAACTAAAATAAAATAAGAATAGGAAAAAATGAGAGACAAATAAATCTCTCCTTACATAAACATAGATTTAATGAGGTCATTAAATTTCTCACTATTCTCTACATTGATAGTAGAAGCAATATTACCCAAGTCCTACAGCATAGACATGTTCAGGAGAATATAATTCTGGAGCCCAGTGGTAAAGTTCTGCTCTAGTTTTTGGATGCAACCCTTTAGTGTAGTAATTTCAGCTTTCAAACCAATCTTAGTTTTAGTTTCCTCATCAGCTTCCTCCACATACATCTTTCCCTCTTTGTCATCATTTTCCATAATGTTAGCAACACCATCCGTAGTAGCTTCAAATTCTCTTATCTCTTGCTTACCTTTAGTATCCTCAAAGATTTCTTGAACTTCCAATTCCTTGTTCTCCTCCTCCTAGGTGGCTTCCTCTGAGGCACTCTCTAAGTAGTCAATAAGCCTAGCCTTAGGAGAGGGTTTGCCAGTAATCCACCTCGACCATCAAACTCTTAAGGAGAGGCCATCCTTACTAACCTTAGTGGATAGATGGGATTTACTACCTTGACCCCCAGTGGTCCTATAAGGATTTTTAGGGGTCCCCACAGTAGTCCCCCCAATACCTTCTTCACTAGAATAAAACTTCCTCTTCTTGCCCTTCATACTCACAAAGGAGCAAGGGCTGTCTATAGGGGTCTCCTTAGGAGTAGAAAAGGAAACTTTTTTAGTTTTGGTAGAGACAAGGGAAGGACATGGCTCTTCAATAGCATCACCAGCAAAAGGGTTGGAAGAAATTTCCCCACTATCAATTCTAATAGTCTTGGATGGATCTAGGGCATAATGGAAATTATACAAATAGAAAATGAGGCCCTGATGGGGGGATAGGATTCATATCAGGGTTTTTTTGCCAATTTTGCTCTCACCCTAAGGACACAATGTTCTAGGGAAGAGAGTAGATAAAAGGGAAAACTAATGAGAGCATTACACTTGAAATGATTTAAAAGAGGGAGATGATAATCATAGAACCTAGTGAAACATCACTCCAGCATGAAATACTTCATAAGGATGAAGCACACCCCATCCCACGGCTCAGGGAATTTAGCTTGATCAAATCCTCCTTGGTAAGGAGCAATTTCTTTGCCTTCTCCTAGAAACAAGTTCTGGTTAAAAAGGTCCATGTTTTTTGTTTTCTGTTGTAGCTTCATCCCCTATGTGGACTTGCCTATAGCCATAGCTATCACCTTTTCATAAATCTCAAAGCTAATTCCTCCAATAGTGACTCACCAATTTAGACAAGACCTCATGAATTTTTTAGACAGGTTTTCATCAAACCCATTGAGCCTCTCCAAGTAGGGGCTAATCCCACCCTCTTTGTAGTAGTGCCAGACCACTGGGTTGTCTTTGAACTCATAGTAAGAGACTGGTTCCATTCAAATTTTATCACGCCCCATTTTGGATTTATAGAATAGACCAAGATAATTCCCAATTTTAACCTTCATAGTTGAAGTAGCTTCAAGCCCTTGCTCCTGAATATGCATAATGATAATGTGATAGCACATAATTTGAAGTATCATGCTGAGATGACATTTACTCCTCCCATGCTTAACCATCATTTCCCAGTGATCTCCATAATGAAGTTTACTCACCTTAACAAATTGGTATAATAAATTGGAAATGATTATCAAAAGAGTACAATAGGCCCTGAACTCTAAGATCCACGTTGACACCCTCCAAAGGGACCACCTAATAGAGCTATCCTTCTAATATGTCTGACTCATCCTTAACAAGACATTTCCTTTTGGATAAGATCCTTAATATTTAAAGGGATATGATCTGTGTGGCACCAACATCTCTAATTTGAAAATTGTTGGCTGAGATTGGCACAGGCATCAACAACACTATTTCCCTCTCTATATATATGTGAAATCTCAACTCTGGTATGCTTCTATATAATAAATTGAATATCCTTAATGATATATATTATCTTAATTCCCACATTTGATTCTTTTTTAACTACATCAATAACCATTTTAGAGTCCCCCTAGATATTCAAATTCCTTATACCTGGGATATAGCCAATTTTATCCCCCATAGGAGAGCAGTTGCTTCAACATAGTTATTACTCTGATAGCCTATTCCACCATCATAGATAGAAATCATCCACCCTTTGTAATTTCTTATAATCCCTCCCCCACTAGCTTTACCATCAGACTTGGAGGCCCCATCAAAGTTAAGTTTCATCCAGTTAGGCTTCAGGGGATTCCATTTAGTATTAAGTACCTATAGAATTTTAGAATTATTATAAGTAGGAATATGATTTAGTACCTTCCATTTAGCCATAATTTGTTCTTCTTCTTGAGTTAGGGGTTTCTTCATAGTATAAATATGAGTAATAGTGACACTTTCCAATAGAGTCTTAACAAAAGAATGAAACACCTGAGAGGCATTTCTTGTAGTATCCCTGAAAATTCTATGGTTGTGCTCTTTCCATAAAATCTATCTCAAATAGGGTAGAGTTTGATTCCATGATTAATTGAGCCAGGGATGAGAAAAGGTAGGATTCCAACTGATAATGAGTTCCTTAAGGTCAGAGTTACAAACCCACTCAATACCAAAATTATTTAGGATTATGCCCCAAAGTTCCCAGGCAAAATCATTGTGTATGAAAAGGTGAGAAACTATTTCATCTTTTAAACAGCACAAATAGCATCTATTGACTAGGGCAAACCCTCTCTTCTGAAGGTTATCTTGGGTTAAGATTTTTTTATGAGCAGTAGCCCACAAAAACATGTTGATTTTTGGTATAAGTTTATAGTTCCAAAAAAAATTCCATCTCTTTATTCTAAGCCTCAGGAATCAGCAATTGATAAGCAGACTTAACAGAGAAGCATCCATTATTATCTAGCCACCAATACTATTCATCTTCTCATGGGAAGAGAGGGATTCTAATCCCTTGAGTCAACTATTGAATATCTAGAACTCTAGGAAGAGCTTAGGCTGATGAGCACAATAATCTGATAGATTTTTCTAGCTCCTTATGCCATTATTATTATCCACGTAATCACTGACTTTATCTCCAAAAAATTGAGTAGAAATGTCAGGGATTTCTCTATAGTTTTCCTATGTGATAAGAGCCTTATCCTTTACCCAAATGTCATTATATAATTTAATATGCCAACCATTTCCCAATTTCCATCTAATTCCTTGCTTAAGAAGGCTTCTACTTTTTAGCATTTTATTCCATATCATAGATCCCTGGGGTAACCCTACCTATTGAAGAAAGTTGGAGCCATTAGTAATATGCATATATTTGGAATACATTATTTCACCCAATCATTATTTTTATGAATCAAGTTCCAGTTGATTTTGGAGAGAAGGGCTTTATTCATGTTCCTGATGGATCTAATATTGAGGCCACCATGTGATTTCAGAAGACACACTTTTTCCCATCTAATTAAAGACATTCTCTATTTATCTTCCAGTCCCTTCCATAAGAATTTTCTTTGAATTTGTTCCAATTTGTTAGCAAAATATGCATGTATTTTAAAGAGAGACAGGAAGTAGGTAGGAATCCCTTGTAAAGAGGCCCAAAGAAGCTGTAGTTTGCCTGCACTACTGAGAAGTTTCCCTTTCCAACCAAGAGTTTTCTTCTGAGTTCTTTCCAATATTACATTCCAAAAACCTAGAGTTACCTCTTTGACTATGAGGGGAAGGCCCAAATAGGTAGCAGGTAGAATAACTTTAGCACAGTCTAAGATGTCAATGATTTTTTGTCTAAGGTCATTAAGAGTATTAAAGAAGTACACATTGCTTTTTTGGATATTTATGCTTTGCCCAGACTCTATGGCATAGTTATTTAAAATATTCTTCCATCTCATAGCTTCAATCATCGAGGAGATGCCAAAAAGAATGGTATCATCCACAAACTACTGCACTACCATAGGGGGAAGGGAAGAAGCAGGTTTGATGTCCACTAAATGTTTAGAGACTATATTAGTTTGTATGTATCTCACTAATGCCTCTGACATTATGATTAATAAGGAAGGGGAGAGAGAGTCCCCCTGGCAGATTCCTCTCGAAGAAGAGAAGAAACCTCTAGGGACCCCATTGACCAGAACCAAAAATTTAGTAGTAGAGACAACATTCCATCTAGAATCCATATATATATATATATATATGGATTCTAGATGGAATGTTGTCTCTACTACTAAATTTTTGGTTTTGGTCAATGGGGTCCCTAGAGGTTTCTTCTCTTCTTCGAGAGGAATCTGCCAGGGGGACTTATATATATATATATATATATATATATATATATATATATATAAAATTTTGTGGCATGTGCATGGCACATTGTTCATATATGTTTAGTTTGACAATATTACTCTTAGATGAAATGGTAGTTCCATCTCATTCTCCATATTATTACTCTAGATATGATTTTCACCAACTTTATACTAGATTGATGCCTTATTCTATCTACAGTGGCTCAAATTATTGAGTAGTCCTTAAAATACATTCCCTATTTCTTGAGTGGCCCTTGAGCTATTTTTCATTTTATATTTTCTAAGTGACACCAAGGCCATCCTATAAAATTTTAGTTACATCACAAAACTTAAGTTACATTAAAAATATCCAATTTTAGATGCATCTACTACACATGGGTAGGCAAAGATGGATTCATAGTATAATTGAGATTTTGAGATACCTACATTAAAAGGTTAGACAACCCACTAGTCCAATCCAAGCTATACATAGATTATGACCCACAAAGTCAAGGTGGCCAATGATTAAGTCAATGCCAACTTGAGTTATTGATCCCCCCACACATTAAGATTTATAAATTAATCATCTCAATCTAATTTAGTCACCATTTGAGCATTATATACATGTACACACATAATATTTCACCAAGTTTTCTCATTGGTTCATGTACCCAATGAGGTGTATTCATTCTTTTCATTTTTATGTCATCTCTTTACTTATTTTGTATTTTATTTTTATGTTTCTTAAGTAAGGACTGATTCTTTCATTTTTAATTTACAAGACACATAATGGAGTATGGTTCATAGAATTAGACCTAGATACATAGGATTCACCTTTTAGGTAAGCCTAATTATGTTTCTTTTTATTTATCTTAGTCATTTCACTTTTCTATATTTATAGAATAAGTGGGGGGAAATTTACACATCTAAAATGTCATTTAAATGTAAGGAGTATAACTTGAGACCACCTTATCCTAACTTAGCTCTAAACCTATATTAAGTCCTCTCCTAATTATTTTTTTGGATTGTATGTGAGACCAATATATTCCAATCTACCCCAAAATTAGTACTAAGTCACATCCTGGCCACCCAATCCCCTTGTTCCCCAAATTCTACCCTTTGGACATTAGTACAACCTTTTAGACAATAGTGCACTATGCTAGTGACCTAGGGACTAGGTTAATGTCTTTTTTCTCATCACTCTCCCAATAAATATCTTTATGTTCCCCGAAAAACTCCTATAGTTTGTATATACCTATTTCACATATTGAAAAGAACCAAAATGTTATATATAGAACACTTTCAATCACTTATCCACTCAAAAATAGTTGTGTAAATCAAGGTCATGGATCTGTATTCTACCCTACTTTTACATACACCCATATATAACATCCCATATCTTAGATTACATATATTTAAATTCTAAAGTCACACTCAAGACACTTAAACTAAAATTATTACTATCATTCACTTGCACTTTAACCAACACTTAAATTGGGAGAACTACTTTAGGTTTGATCCCATTTTGAGATATTGATATGTAGGAAATGATCAACACATGAGGTATTGAGGTCATATATATCCTACCCTATTAATGCCACTATTTTCTATTTTTTATCATCAAATACCTGAAGCAAAACAAGGAGTAGAAAATGAACTAGAATTCATCTACTCATGCATAAACATCTCAGGACTAGGTAAAAATCTTCCTAAAAGGTCATTTTCTCTACTTGTAAAAGAATATTTTTTTACCCCAGAGAACACTATCACAGTGTGAAACTATCTAAGGAACCAAACTACCATCTAGGATGATTTTTCTATATAGTCTTTGTACTAATTTTTAGCCTATAATTCATCTATCTTAGTTTATAACTAAGTAAATTTCTTGTAATTCATTTTCTATTTAAAGAATAATTAGAAATTAAATTATTATACAAATCAAAGGCTTTAATTATTACACATTTACTCCCTAATTTATTAGTATAAAACTTTATCAAACTAGGGTTCAACATTCCATAATCCCCTTAAAAGTTAAATCACACACAATTAAAAATAATCTCCCTTTAAAAATAACCATATATTAATCAATAGGAATTACCATGTTTATCCTTCCATGCCTTTATTAGAAGATGCCCCATTTCAAAGCCTTGTTTTATTTACTCAGGTTTAAATTTTGATCTCTAATACTCTAAATAAATTCATTCAAATAACTAAAGTATATACTAGGAATTGAACTCCTAAGAAAGATACATAAATCCCTTTAGATGATAGTCTATATGTTGTTATCCTAGTTGATGCTACTAATGAATTAGGAGCACCACTTCCTTATAGTATGTTAGATATATATCTTTTATTTTTTGACATGAAAACATTCAATAAATAAGTTCATCTAGAGGAGGCCCAAATTTAACCACAATATCCATTACCTATAGTCTATCTATTAAACATATTTCTTACCTCAAGGATAACTATCATGTCAATGTTACCTAACATTATGGATCATGTCATAACTAAGACAAAGGAACCCAAGAGAAAAGATAAACTACCTAACATTACACTTGGTATATAAAAGTTTACATCATTTTTGTCTACATATACTATTCCTATAGGGTTAGATTCCCTAACCAATATAATCATATATTATAACCATGCCACTATTATCCAACCCACTTCATCCAAAACATGCATTACATTCATTCTTGGAAACCCTTCTCTCACTACTCCATTAGTGATTTAACTTCCTACCACATCATCTAGTTTATCTCGACCATCTGTAGTCTCTATTACTTATTTTATCCAAGAGGAGGAAAAATAGATAGACACCATCCACATTTCCAAGTATATTAGGTAATAAATTATCATAGTTAATAAACTTAAAGTTAAAATCCAATCTTATAAGATACATGTAAGGTCAAGAGACTCACAAAAATAATAATAATTAAATGTGAGATTAATACTTTGTAATAAATGTAAACAAGCATATTTTACATTAAAAAGGAAGAGAAAGGTAAGAGTTGGGGAACAAAAAGAGTTTTTAGGTGATCCTAAATATATGGTATCAAAAACTAGGGAACTAGCCAAGAAGTTTGTTTAAAGTATGAAACAATAGATGAGAATGTTAGAAACACAATCCAAGAAGATATTATTGGATAATATTATTGAAGTTTTTAGTAAATACTTGGTGTATTTATATGAAAAATTTATTAGTATTTTCCTAGATAAGAATGATATTTATCCTCTGTAGAAAAATGTTAAATTATGACAAGAATAAATTATTAAAATGGAGGCAAAAATTGGAAACTTACCAAAGGTAATAAATAAGAACATGTTTCCACATCTAAACCTAATGATATTTTTTAACATTAGTTTCTATCATAATTTCTGAATGAAAATGAAGAATTACATACAATATTTCTCATATAACATGAGTGTGGTTATAAAATCCATTGATAAATCAACTGATAAAATATTGGACTTGTTTAGGGAGTAATGCATTATTGCATCCCTCTCTTTGAGGGTATTCACTTATATGAGCTAGTCTATGTTGAACCCTTCCTAGATGAATCAATTTTTACAGAGCCCATTATGCCATCATAGGCCATTAATTATTTGATACTAAACATTTAATAGACATCATTATTGAAATAACCACATCAGATGAAGAATCAACATTATATTTATGTTCCTTTCTAATTTAATATCAGATTTAACATCAAAAGAAAAATCATTATCAGAACCAATATTAGATTTAGATTCCCTTGACTCAGACTTAGTTTTAAAAGTACATTATAGTCATGGTTGTTATAACATTGAATACAATTCCCTCATAGATAAATTTTAATATACTTGTGATCCTTCTACATTTTTTGAGGATGATTACTTTAGCATCAACACTTTAAGTAATGGTTGATGATCTATATGTACTATTATTTCTTTTTTCCATTAAGTAACGTTTCCATTTTTTAACACTTTAAACCAATGCATGCAATTCCTTAACATAAGTAGGATATTTTCTTACTGCACTTATGAAGGTCTCAGAATGATAACAAATTGGTTTCTTACCTTACATTAAAATAGCTCCCATAGCATATTCACTTGCATCCATCTCGATCTCAAATGGTTATTGTATATCAGGAAGTGCCAAGCTTGGAGAATACTTATCTTTCATTTCAAAGTGTCAAAGGCCTTTTGATGCTTACATCCCCACTAAAAGACCTATTTCACACTTGTCAAAGAATTCAAAGGTGATGGAATATATGAAAATTGAGCAATAAACTTTCTCCAAAACTATACTACACCAAGAAAACTTCTAACCTCAGTTGTATAAGTGGGTGTAGGCCAATTAACAATGACTGTAACTTTTACAGGATCAATTTTCAATTTACCATGTCCTATAGTGTAACCTAAGTATATCAAAGAGGTTTTGCCAAACTCACATTTTGATATTTTTTAATAAAATTTTTTCCCTTCGTAATGCATCCATGAATTTCTTAATATGGATCACATGTTCTTCCCAAGACTTGTTGAAAATAAATATATCATCTAAGTAAACTATGAAAAAATCATCAAGGAACTATTTAAAAACATCATTCATCAATCTCATGAATCTAGCTGGGGCATTACACAACCTGAAAGGCATAACAAGCCATTCAAACAATCCCTATTTTGTTTTGAAGGTGGTTTCCAACACATCACCTTCATTAATTCTTACTTGATGATATCCAATTCTCAAATCTAGCTTAGTGAAATAAACATCATGTTTTAATTGATCCAAAAAATCATCAATATGAGGAAGAGGGTAATGATTCTTAATAGTAATTATTTTTAAACCATGAAAATCAACACACATTCACCAAGTGTCATCTTTCTTTGGCACTAAAATAATTGGTAAACCAATAGAAGATGAAATTGGATGAATAATACCTCTATCTAATAGATCCATTACATATTTTTTGATTTCCTCATTTTCCACCATTGATAACCTATGCATGCCAATGTTGGGGAGAGGATAATCCTGGAATAGTTGAATATCATGTTGAACTCCCCTTTTAGGGGGCAAACCCTTAGGATCCTGAAACACATGATCATAAGTAGAAATTATTTCAACTAATTCATTCTTATGTTTAGGATCACAATTTTCCAAGGCTTTAGAATATTATTTTTCCTTAGACTTAATCAACATGAGACAAAAAGTCTTGCTTGAATTAACTAGTCTTTTCATTTGCCCTGTTGTAACAAAGGAAAGACTTGTTTTAATGTGATGTGCCCTGACTATATATTCAATGCCATCATTAACAAGCAAGTACTTATTCTCCTTTCTATAAAATATTTCTTTTCTATCATAAAGATATGGGCTTCCCAAAATAATCCCACATATGTCCAAAGGGACAACATCTAACTCAACCTCATCTATGAACTTGGATGTGATGACAAACCTCAGTCTACAAGTTTGTGATACTTGTAGCTTCACATTGTCACACACCCAACTTAGCAGATAAGTCTTTGGATGGGGATTGGTTTGTAAGCCTAACTTCTTAACAACCTCTTTAGAAATTAAATTTTCTTGAGAACCACTATCAAATAGAGTGTCAATATTAGTATGTTTTGAAACAACTCTAATGTGGAATAATTCATTTCTTTGCTTATCAACATGCATAGAATTTTATTTATAATAAGATGCATCATTTGGTGACTTAGTTCTAGAAACTAAAATAGAAGAATAATTATGTAATCTCATGGTTGTGATCTTAGTTTCATCACTTGAATTTGAACCTAAATCTTAAACCATAACATTAGTCTTCTTTTCCTTCTTTTGAAATCTTTTAGGCCTTAACTTAGGGTGTAGTTTCCAACACTTAGACTCATCATGATTTTTTTTACAATGATAAAAAAATGGTTTCCCTTCTTATTTAATAGTAAAAGTGGATATTTGTTTACCCTTTCCTGATGAACTTTCCCCTTTCGATTGCTTAACATTAGATTGCTTACTTTTAACCTAAGGAAAAGATTCTTTTGATTTTTTTCCTCTAGCCTCTAAATGAGTGGCTTGAACACATACTACATCTAAATTAGTTGGATTGAACATAAGAATCATATGTCTTAAGTAAATATGTAGCCCACCTATATATTTTAGCAGTGTTTCTTGTGTGTAAAGAGGAACATTAAAAAGTAAAGCTTTTATCCTAAATTCTTGTGTATAATCTTGAAAATTTTGGCCTTTACCTTGCTTGAAACTTCACCAATCCATCATGGCTTGTTTCATAAATCCTAAAGGATAAAATTACTTTCTAAGTTCTTCAACAAATTCATTCCAAGTAGAAATTGAGTTACCTTTTTGAAGCTCAACTTCCTTCAACTTACTCTCCCACCAGATGAGAGATGTACCTCCCATATGAAGAGTACCCAAGTGAATTTTTGACTCATCCCCTACAATATTTTTGACCCTAAAATAAACTTCAATCTACTTAACCTAATTATCTATCTTTTTGGCATTAACTTTGCCATTAAACATTGGTAATTCAAACTTAATATTCAATTTTAGTGAAGGGGGAGATTCCACAATTTTTTTACGTCATCCGATGAATAAGATTTTTTAGTTTCTTTAACTTTCTATTCTTGTGAATCAATTCTTTTTCATTCTTATATTTCCTTTGTTTAACATGGTAAATTTCCTCAACCATGCTTCTCATCTCCATGAAGTCTTGGCGGAAAGCTTGTTCAGATTCCATCTCTTCTTCAGCCATCCTTGAAGCACACCTTGAGCCAATCTTTAGATTATAATCAATGATTTTTCCTTCACCCTTTTTGTATTTAGACCTTCTCAACATACACTAGCAACCATTGTTAAATAACAATTGCTCTGATACCAAAATCTGATCTAAAAACTAAAAATGCAAGTGTCACAAAATCAAATAACACACTGTCACATTTAAAATATCTACTAGTTTCTTGATTTTTTTGTCAAAATTTTAATAAATAAATAATAAACATAATTAAAATGAAGATTATAACTAAAAAATAGAAAATAAAATTAGAAGAATTCACTAGTGAAATGATAATGAAGTTTGGCTTCAATAGCCTATATCTTTGGGTCCATTTGAAGTGAGGACCATTTCCATTAATATGTGTAACAAATGGCTTACAAATTGATTATAAGTCTTCAATTATCATTCTCTAGTCTCTGCCTACCTACAAAAACATCTCTTAGACCTAACATTAATAGCCCAATGCTGTACAAATCATTATCAAGTCTCTAACCTTCTGTATTCTCTTTACACAGTCGGTTGATTACTAACCTTCAAATGGAAGTTTGCTCCCTTTATAACACTTCAAACCCCATAGCACAAGTGGTCAAAGCATATCCTTTTTTCACAATAGTTGCATAATTTAAGATGTCAGCCTTCTCTTTTAGCACTTTGGACTTATCTTTATCCCACATTTATTGTGAGGAAACCAAATTCATGTTTTTTATAAGATTGGTGCCACCTTTATGTGTGTCAATTTCACTTTTGGAGGAGACTTAGGCACTTAGCTTGAGCCTATACTTAGGCTATTATTGGAGAATTGTTGGCTAAGACTTGGTATTCACATGGTTTGTGTGGAAAGGTAGATGGCATGGTGGCTTTGGTTTTTTGGCTTATGGCTCTACCAAATGTTAGTTTGAGGCTTCTTATTACAAAGCTTAAAATAATTATCCCACATTGATGGGGTTTATATGGACTTTGTAACTTAAATACAATTTCATAAATAATAATAAATGAAGATTAGGAGGCCAAGGCACCCCTTCAAAATAGTGTTTGAACCCTCACTGAGGGTCCCTAGTGAGCAAATAGTGGGGCCCATGGATCCTCATATGACCACCTGTCAAAGACTAGAGGCTGTCAACAAACCAATCCTTTTGCACAAATTCATATTACCATGTGTTAAATGGTTATTGGACCTCTTGGTGTATTTGAAAAATGCCACGTCACTTTTTGACACATGTTATTCACCTATCGCAAGAAAAAATTAGCAAGCTATATCTTGAGCATCTGGACTCCATTTTGCATTCTAGAGGAAGCACCAAAAAGCTCTCGATGAATTATTTGATGTGCAAGTGGTTCAACTAGAAATTAAAGAATTTTAAAATGGAATGGTACATGGATCTACCTAGATCAAACAACTAATCCTAAAAGAATTAATTAAACTAGGGTCCTTATAATTTCCCAAGATATTGTTTCTTAACTTTATCTATCTTTTTCATACCAAGCAAAAACCATTGGCCTTCCTTGAGCTATGAAAGAGGTCGATATGGGATAAAAGTAGGTTATATTAAATTTAGTTAATAAAAATTCCAAAAAACAATGGATTTAAACTTTATGGGGATAAATGAGGTCTTGAATATAATTTCTAGAAAACAACCCTCTAAAATCTTATACAGATGCCTCAAAATGGCCTATTTTAGTACTGAAAATGCCATAATTGCTTAGGAGACCTGATTAAATTATTTTAAAAAGTGTTAATAAGGATTCAAAAGGTTTTAATAGATAAACCATGATTACGTTAATATTCCTTTTAAAAATATAATATCATTACTTTACAAAACCATCTCTGGAAGTCATAAAAGGGTCAAAATGCATTCAAATGAGTCATAAATTTAGTCCCAAAAGTCATCAACCTAATTGACCATATGTAAGACATTACATTATATTAAAAAATGATATGATACCTATAAATAAACTATATAATATTTTTACCACTTAAAATTTATTGAAAATACCAAGAAGAAACTAAATAAGCACAAGGTCATGATGAATATAACCTGAAACCTATCCAATCAATAATAAAATTTTCTAATCAAGGCTTAAAATGATTAAACTAAGGATATTTAAAGACCAAAATATTGATAAATAGGACAAAAAATCATGACAAGTAAATTTTTGAATTTTATGGGTGGAAATTTGTCCTATGAGGTGAAACTTGTCAATAGGTTTGATGGTCAAAATGTTGATGTCATTCTAAATTTGGAAGCACTATTTCCTACCTTAATCTCCCCTATTTTTTTATGTTTATTTTTAAATATTTAACTACCTCTTCCCCTTGTGTTTATAAAACATAAGATCATAGTATATGATCATCAATAAATTTTTTGGACAACTAGACCTATATCCAAGAATCTCATATTTAACTTTTTGTGGTGGCATTGCATCTTTTGGAGACTATTTAACACTAAATCCATAGTAAAGTCAAGTGCATATAGTTGTGCCCTGGGCTGATCCAAACTTAGTCCCAAAATGAAGGATGAAAGTCTATTATTGTTCCCATATTCCTATTTAGGAATATCTAATCTCTTGGATATCTCATGAACTAGATTTTAAACTGAACAATAGCTAGAACTAGAAGGAGGGCCTTTATTTTTAAGGATAATTATTATAATGCCTCAAAGAATATTTTAATAATTAGAGAAAAGTGAAAAATATTTTTTGTATTGAGTGTTCTCTTATCTAAAATTATGCTTGTTAATAATAGTCTACTAACTACTATTTGATTATTAAGCATCCTATATACTAGTTCACTTATCACTAGGGCTAGTTCCCATCATGACCGATTTGTCGTTTCACCCTAATTTTACTTAGAAAATTTAGGCTCAAAAAAATTATACCTATCATGATTACAAATATCTTATCCCCAAAACCTCTTCCAAATTTATAGTATAAGATGCCATGGTTGGTTGGCTTTACCATTAACATACCCCAATTTATCTATTATTTACCTAGGAACCCTGGGATATATCTTCCTTATTTCACTCCTGGTGTGGGATAGAATGTTTAAGATCACATAAATTCCTATAATAATACCCTAATTATCTTAAATTTATAACATAATTATGTGTCATTTAATATTTCCCTCTTCACACTGATGGATTCAACATAATGATTGGTTCCTCAACCTCCATTAAGACTCTATCCCCATTTGAGACCATTTTATTACTATCTTTATCACCCAATTTGAGAAAGTGATAGACCTCAATGTGATATACCAGAAATTTTCTTATATTAAACATGATCCTAAAGAGCCTATTAGGAACTTTAAATATATGTTTCAAAAAATGTGTAGTTGGGTCACCCTTATTTATCTAGCTAACCCACAAGTAGTGATTGAAATGTGTACGAATGTTTTGGACCCTTAGATGACCATTTTTATGAGGAGAGAACTAATAATAATATAAATATCCCTATCTTATATATGAATCATCATGGTAGATAGGAAACTAAACTCCCAAGGCTAGATAATGGTCCCCACTCCTAACGTGCTACCATAAATGCCCACATTGAGCTTCTTTCTCAATATTAATTAGAATGTCCCAATTCTTTATCCAATCCATATAACACAACAAATATTGAGGTATTTTACTACTTTTTGTGTTTTGGGATTGATTTTGTCATTGATGTCAAGGTCAAAATGGATGTCATTAATGTCAAGGTCAAAGTTGAGGCCATGCATGGTGAGGTGGTATGTCATAAAGAAGTCTTATGACAATATAAAATTTGAAGGAAACCTATTGTATCTTGATTGGGAGGTAATTTTAAGTAAAAATATTAATTATTTTGAAGTTGATGACATATCAAGTAAAGATCAAGATATAAGGTAAGCATACTTTTGAGCACTAGTTTTAAGGAGCATTGTCATATCATGAGCATGTGTGTTACTATGGTGGTATAGTGAAATGGATACACATAGGTATGAGTGTATTTTTAAGTATTCCCAATAATTCATATGAATTTTTTTAAAAAATATGATAGTTTCAAGGTAAACCTTTAGGGGTATGGTCTTAATCCTAAGCATGCAACTAGACTAGTCTTAGACTCTACTTGACCTAATGAGAAGTCTTGAGGTGTTATAAATAATGAAATTAACTGGTATAACATGTGAGAATATTTTTGACACTATTTAAAAATGTGAATAATGTAGATAATATTTTATAGTAGGTAGCAAGGCCAGTTCATTGCTTATTCATTTGCATGAAGAGACCTAGTGAAGAGGCATACGCTTGGTAGCATGTTGAGGTGAGAATTATAAGGATTATGAAAAGAATAGTATGTGAGAATTTTATGAGGTTTTATGACATGATTATGAGGTTTTGAGATAAGTTCAATAGGTTGTAAGGTGTGTTCAATGTCTAACTATAACTTACAAGTTTAGGCCTAGTGAACAAATATACCTAGTATGGCCTAATGAAGGGTCAAGATTAGTTTTCAAGGTTATATAGTTCATGATATAATTGATAGAGGTGTTAAATTTAATTTCAAGTATTTTTACCAATTGTAAGGTCAAATTTTGAAGAAGAAAGCATGAAATGTGGTTTTGAGGTTTTCTGTGTTTAAAATGAGGTATTATAGACCTAAGAAGGATTTTATTGTGATTTTTGGCACATTAAACCTTTGAATGAGATCATAAGAAGATCATGAAATCTTGGAAAGGATCCTAGATCAAGTTTTCAAATATTATTTTTTAGATTAAAGGCCAAAGCTTTATGAATGATCATTAAGATTGTAAGGTGGTATTAACCCTCTCTAAGACACTAACAATGACCTAATATGGAATATATTGATATAAATAGATTAGAATTAATTTTATGACATATTATTATGATTTTATAATGTATAAGACTCTCCCAGGTACCTCCAAATGGCTTTTTTTTGTTAGAAGAGTGAGTGGAATCTACAGGAAACCCTTTATTTCTTGGATTTTTAATGTAGTAGGAAGGGTTGACCAGGTCAAAGCATGAAAATTATTGGATCATGATATGTGAGACTTTTTTTTTGTGTAAATTTAAATTTTTATTTGGTTATAGACTTAAAATATGCTAAACCAGTCATGGAAGTTGGTCTATCTCTAAAAGTCCTAGTGAGGAAGATAGTGAGAAAATCAGGTAGAAGTGGGAATGAGATTAGGAATGTGTTTCCATGGATTAGGGATGGATCCAATTGTATAGGATTTTTTTAAGATATATAACACATATCCCCATTGGATATAATATTTTTAAATGTGTGTGTATGGCATAAATTTGATCTCAAACTAACTTATCTAACACATTGAGGTCTTTGTATAGTGAAGCCATGAGATTGGTCTATAAGACCAATAATGCTATTTAAAAATATAATATATTTATATTAATTTTATATAAGGATTATTAATGATTATATAAACCTATTTTAATTTCATTTAAGTGAATCTACAGGTGTTTTAGGTCACTTTTTCCATGACTATGTTTTTGACCATTCAGGGAGTTTTCTATGTATTAGCAAGAATTAATTTCCTAAGTTATTATGCAAAGAGTTTAAGGATATAATTAAAATTAAGTTTTTATATAGGTATAATATGTTAATTTTAATTAATTTTTAATTATTATAAAATATTATGAAGGTGTGAAAATTCAAAGGTTATTGATAGGGTTTTGAAGCATGTTTGCAATTCTGAGTGAGCATATTGAAGTGGTCAATTTGAGGTATTTTTACCTATATGGTGAATTATTATGGGTTTGGTTATGACCATGAGGTCATGTAGGATACATAAATATTATTTAATAATATTTTTTTATCAAATTGGTTGTGTGCTTCAATTTTGGTTGATAGACTTTTTGGCAGTGAGAAGGCCTAATTCTGAGTAGGCCTAAAGGTGTGGTTCAAGGAGTGAAATGAGATAAATGGTGTTGGTGAAATAAGATGAGATGATTATGGATATAATTTAAGTTTTTTTATTTTATTAATAAATTTTTGGAGTCTCAATATGTTCTAAGGGGGTAAACGTGAAACATGTGGTTTGAGAAGGCCTAATTGCATTAGGTCTCCTTTAGGCTTAATGGTGGTTTTATTCCTTATGAGTGGTGGCCAACATACGTAGTGGTTGTTTCAGTTGTGAAAAATATTTTTTTATATATTAAAATTATTATAAAATTATTTATAGTGTTTTTTATAACCATAATGTATGTGAGATCAAGAGTCATATATAAGAAGAAGGTCTAATAGGCGTAATTTGACTAATTAAGAATATTAAGGAAATGAACGAATGAAATTTATGTTTTTAATACTAGTAGATGGATTTAATATAATAATATAGGTGTTTTTAATATTTAAGTAATTTATAACCATAATTATATATATAATGATAAAGGTTATATGACCTAAATCTACCAAGAAGAGGGTTAGTTGAGCGAAGAGACCTAATAGGTTGTTTGAGAGAGATAGAAGAGTGTAAAGAGTAAAAAAAGGTGATAATAATTATTTGAGTTATAAACATGTGTCAAAACTTTATAATATGTTCCAAGTGGTTTTTTTTTTTGATTCACCTAGGGGTTTGATACCTCCTTGTAATTTGGTGCTTGTTAAAGGACTAGTTGAGTTGGCGATTGACTAGTGAGGGATTGATGCTTCTTATGGGTTTGTTAACTCACTAAATATTGATTAATTTCCTATAGGAATATATTCAAAGATATTTTATAGTAGGTTTTATCTCCATTGATTTTTTCCCACATATCTCATGTGTTCATATGTTATATGCTTATGTGTATGATTGTTTATGTATTGGTTGATGTGTGTGTGTTTGAGTGAATGCTTCATGAATGATAAATAAAAATAAATGAATTTTTTAATGGAAATAATTCACCCCAATTTTATTATATATACTTAAAACATTTTTTATTTTATCAGTTCCTTTTAAGGATACCTAATAGCCTAATAAACATACTAAGCAAGCAAAGATGGCTAGTCAAACACAAGGTGGTTTCTCTACAAGTAAGGCTCCATTGTTCAATGGATCTAATTATGATTTTTGGAGTGTCAAGATAAGAACATGTTTTTTGTCTAAATGTCATTATGTTTTTAATTTAGTATTGGATTGATATATTGTACCCCATATTCCCCCTATAAATGTAGTAGTTAAGAAGGCTAGTGACAAAACTTTGAAAATAATGAATGGTATTCTTTGTGTCCTATCATAGGTATATGTTGTGAAGATGATGCATTATATATAAAAATGAATAAATTATATAAATGAGGGAGACTCCAATTTCAAGTCATCTAAATTTTAAAAACATAGAATATAGTTTGAAATCTTAAGGATAAATGAAGACGAGATCATTGCATCCTACCTGTTGAGGGTTGATGAAGTGGTCAACATCATAAGAGGCATAGGTGAATAGTTGAAAGATTATAATATTTTTAAAAATATATTAATATCTATAACACCTATGTTTTATTTTAAAGAGTATATTATTAAAGAGATGTAAGATCTAGATAAGTTAGAGATGGTTGACTTCATGGCACCCTAACAACCTATGAGTTGAGGATAAGTGAAGGAAGACACATAAATAAGGAAGCCACTTTCAAGGAAAAAATGAAGTCAAAGGAGAGTAATACACAAGGTAATAAATTAAAACACAATGCTGATTTATATATTCCTGATGATGAGTTGATAGATATGTTTGCAAGAAAGTTGAAAACTGGTTCATGTAATAAAAGGGTAAGCTATGCTTAAAGTTCTTTAATTATGGAAAAATTGGAAACTTTACTAACAAGTACCCTCATAATCATAATAAAAAGGATGATGAAGAACATGATGATGAAAATAAGTCTTAGAATTCTGATAAAATCAAGAAAATATTCATAAAGCATGTTGACAAGAAGATTTTTTTCAAGAACAAAAGAAGATTTTACACCAAGGAAGACTACATCTCATCTGATGAAAATGAAAGAATTGATTCTTAGAGTGACCATGAAGGTTTTGATATTGTTGTAAATGAATTTATTTTCATGTCCAAGGAAGCAAGATATTCAAATAAGAAAGTGCCCATGTGGTTTGGAGGTACTGTTGGTGATTTAGATGAAGAAGATGATGAGGTGGACTTTGAGGTTGAGTTGATGAATGATCTAGAAGAAATGAAGATGGTGAAGAATAATAATAATGTGATGAGGTCTCTTATCAAATACTATGAGGAACAAATCAATTTTTTTGAGGACAAATTGAGTAACAACTCCAAATAACAAGAAGAAATAGTTAAATAGGTGGACTCAAATTGAGATTGTGACTATAAGCCTCAATGATAAAGAAGAAGAATATGTAAGGTATGTAACTAAATTAGATTCCTTGAGAGATGATTTGGAATAGGAATAAATTATGGTGAATTAATTTGTGAATTTTTAAAAGAGTACCAATGATCTAGACATCCTAAGTAGTTGAAATATTGTTAATGATAAAATAAGTCTTGGTTTCAATAGAGACAAAAATAATAATACTAATGTGATCGAGGAGAATTAGACCTTATAGGTCAATGGTCAATAAAAAAATGATGGTGTTGGAAAAATGAATAATAATCCTATTAATCAACCTAAAGCTATAATGTAGACTAATCCCTTTAGTGGTTATTTTTATTCATGTAACCAATTTGGTCATAGAGCAAGGCATTATAAAACACCCTCCAAGAATGAATATGCATGGAAATATGAGGAGAATAATATGTCAAGTGGTATTGGTAATGGTGTGTTTACATCAAGAGGAATAGTGTGTTTTAAGTTTCAAAGGATTGGTCATATTGCAAAGTTTATTAATCATGGATTCTCAAGTTAAAACAAGAAAGTTGAGGTCCCTAGAGTGCAATAAAAAAGACAAGATAGTGAGTGGAAACCAAAGGTAGCTAAGCTGAATAATGACTAGTCTACAATTCCAAGTGAACTATTTTCCATGGTGGAGCATAGTTTAGATGAAAAGGAGTGTTGATAATTCTCTCTATATCTTATATTATGGATGAAAGAGTCAAGACAAATAAACCAAGTTAGAGTGTTATTCAAATAGAGATTGAAGAGGTTATGCCAAAGTGGATATTCAAGCCTAAGAGGATCATGAAGAAAGTCTAGAATAGTGAGGACATGGAGATATATGAATCTATTGATTTTATGTTGTTTTAGTACCCTATAGAAGAGGTGACTCTATTAGGCTTCATGTAGGCACTCAACTAGTGAGCATAAACATGAAGGATGATAGGTCTTAGGGGAAGTTTTGTGTTATTTTTTGATTTTCATATCTAACGCTCAGTCAATAGTATGTTAAAGGTGTGATTACAAGATATGGCTTAAAATGTAGCTATATGATGACTTGATCAAACCAACTCACATTCATAATAGTTTTTGAATATATCCTAGAGATAAGGGGAGCCAACCATGCTCCAAGAGTAGGTGTGTTTTCCAAGAAGATCTATAGTAGCCACAAAGAACTTTTGAAAGACTAGTGTGTTCATCAAGTTAGTTAGTTGTGATCTAGATTTGTGTTGTATTTTTTTCAAAGAGATAAAATTATATTTTTTTAAGAGAAAATGTGCATTGTTTTAGGTCCAAGGATAAAATAGTTTTCAATAGATGACCCTTCATCATTAATATCAAAGGGTAAAAAGTTCCATTTTGGGAGAAAGGTCAGTTTGAAGAAGATCCAGCTTGGGAAGATGAGAATGATAAAATTTGTATGAGTTTTTTACATCAATTAAAAAGGGGGATATTTTTTAGGTATGTTATTATTATTGGTTTTGTTGCATTGATGTTGTCATTAATGTCTAGGTCAAGATGGATGTCATTAATGTCAACGTTAAAGTTGAGGCCATGCATGGTGAAGCGGTATGTGACAAAGAAGTATTATGAAATGATAAAATTTCAATAAAACATATTATCTCTATATTTAAATATAATATGAAGGAAACCTAGTAATTATTTATAAGTTGATGACATGCCAAGGTCAAGATCAAGATACAAGGTAAGCATACTTTTGAGCACTAGTCTTAAAGAACATTGTCATATCATGAGCATGTGTGTGAAGATGGTGGTCTAGTAATATGGGTACATAGGTATGATTGGATGTTTAAGGATGCCAAAAAATGTATATGAAGTTTTAAAAACTCAATAAAGTTTCAAGGTAAACCTTCAGAGGTATGGTTTTAAGCCTAAACATGCAACCAAACTAGTCTGAGACTCTGCTTGACCTAATGAGGAGTGTTAAGGAGTTATAAATAATGAAAATAAATAGTGGAGCATGTGATAAGATGTTTGAAACTATGTAAACATTTTAATAATGTAGATAATATTTCATAAGAGGTTTTAATGCTAGTTCATTTCTTATTCATTTGCATGAAGAGACCTAGTGAAGAGGCATAGACTTGGTAGCATGTTGAGGTGAGCAGTCTAAGGCTTATGAGAAGAATATTGGTAGTGTGTGAGCATGGTATGAGTTTCTATGACATTATTATGATATTTTTATAATATTTTAATAGTTTTCAATGTGTTTTCAATGTCTATTTGTAACTTACAAGTTTAGGCCTCGTGAACAAAGAGACCTGGTGTGGCCTAATGAGGGGTCAAGTTCAATTTCTAAGGTGCTAGAGTTCATGGGAAGATTTTAAAACATATGAAAGATTTTTGTAAGTATGTTTACCAAGTCTAATGTCAACTTATTAAGGATAAATCATGAAATTTGGTTTTGAGGTTTTCTATGTGCACAAAATAAGGTATTACAAACCTGAGAAGGATTTTCTTGTGTTTATTGGCACATTAAACCTTTGCATGAGATGATAATAAGTTAATGGAATATGGGGAAGGATCATAGATAAATTTTAAAGTATTATTTTATATATTAAATTCCCAATCTTTATGAATGATAATTAAGACTATAAGTTGGTCTTTACCCTCTCTAAAACCCCAACAATGACCTGATATGGAAGATCTTGATATTAATGGCTCATAATGAATTTTATGACCTAGTTTTATGATTGAATCATGTAAAATACTCTCTTAAATACCTCCAAGTGGAATTGGTCTATCAAAAGAGTGAGTGAAAGCTATAAGAAACCCTTTATTTCTTAGTTTTTAAATGTAGTAGGAAAGGTTGACTAGGTTAAATCATAAAAATTATTATATTATGATGTGTGACACTTGTAGTTTTTGTCCATGTAGTTTTTTTAGTAGGTTATAGACTTAAAATATGCTAAATTGGTCATGAAAGTTGGTCTATTGATAAAAGGCCTAGTGAGGAAGGTAGTGAGAAAATGAGGCAAAAGAGGGAATGAGATTAGGGATGGATCTAATTTATCAGGGTTATTTTTAAAGACATATAAAACATATCCCCATTATATATAATATTTGTAAATGTGTGTGTATGGTAAAAAGTTGATCTCAAACTAACTTATCTTGAGGTCTTTGTACAATGAAGCCTTGAGATTGGTCTGTAAGACCAATACTATTATTTAAACCTATAATATATTTATTTTAAGTTTATATAATGATGATTAAGGATAATATAAACCTATTTTAAGTTCATTAACATTAATAGATTGGTGTTTTAAATAATTGTTTCCATGATTGTGTTTTTGAGCATTTAGGTAGTTTTTTGTGTTTTATCAAGATTTATGTTCCTAAGTCATTATGCCTAGAGTTGAAGCATGTAATGCACATGAAGTTTTTATAATTTTATAATGAGTTAATTTTAATTCATTTTTATTTATGATAAAATCCTTTTAATGTGTGAAAATTCAAAGGTTCTTAATTGGGTTTTGAAGCCTATTTGTAGTTTTGAATGAGCATATAGAAGTCATTAGTTTGAGGTATTTTGTCCTATATGGTGAGGTATAATGGACATGATGATTAACCTGAGGTAATTTATGTTATATCCATATTATTTAATTATATATTTTTTTGATAAAGTTATTTGTGTACTTCAATTTTGGCTGATAGAGTTTTTGGCAGTGAGAAGGCCTAATGGTCTAGTTCAAGGAATGAAATGAGATTAATGGTATTGGGGACATAAGAAAAGATTATAAAAAGTCTAATTGATTTTTTGTGAAGTGTTCCATGATTTTTTGTAGGATAAATATGTTATAATGTGGTCAACATGAAACATGTACTTTGAGAAGGCCTAATTACATTAGGTCTTCTTTAGTCCTAATGGTGGTTTTGGTCCTTATGAGTGGTGACCAGACTATCTAGTGGTTGTCTCACTTTTTAAACATATTTTTGGATATATTAAAATTATTATAAAGGTATGGATAGGTTTTTTGTTGATGAAGTAATGTGATAGATAGAGTCATATATAATAAAAATGTCTAATATGCCTAATTTAAATAGTTGAGAATATTGAGGAAATGAATGAATGAAATAAAAGATTGGAAACTAGGTAGAGGGATTGAATATCATAAAATAGGTATTTTAAATATGATATTAAGTTATAATATAATTATATATATATGATGATAAAGTTTATATGACCTAAATATTCCAAGAAGAGGGCTAGTTGAGTGAAGATGCCTAATAGGTTGTTTGAGAGAGATATAAGAGTGTGAAGAGTACAATAAAGTGATAATAATTAGTTGAGTGAGAAAAAGGTGTCCAAAGGTGATCATAGGTTCCATGTTTATAATTTTTTGTTAATTAAACTATGGGGTTTGTGCCTCCTTGCATGTTGGTGCTTGCTAGAGGACTAGTTGAGTTGGTGCTTAACTAGTGAGGGGTTGGTGCTCCTTGTGGGGATGGTGACTCACTAGATATTTATTAACTACTTATAGGAATATATTTAAAGATATGTTTTAGTGGGTTTTATACCCCTTGATATTTTTCCACATATCTCTTATTTTCATATATTATATGCTTAAGTGGATGCTTGTTTATACATTGGTTGATGTTTATGTTTGAATGAATGCTTCATGAATGATAAATGAAATTGAATGATTGTTTTAATGGAATTGATTCACCCCCAATATTTTTAATTCAAAAATAAAATCCCAATAGGTCATCTCACTATAATCCAAAAATTGTGTTTTCTTAACCCAAGGATCCATGAATAGATTCTTCAAATACGGCACTAGGTAACATTGCCAGTAGTTAACAATACCCAAACTATACCCCATGAGTACATAAAGAATGAGTTAGATGCTCTTAAATGAATGGTATAAAAACTCAAAAATTTTTTAGTTGGGACACAAATTAATGTGACTAATTCTAATGTAAAAATTTATAGAAAAAACTTCACTTATCAAAGACTAAGCTCATAATCCCTCAAAACCCTCACCCAATAGGCTACCCTAAATTAATATCTTCATGATATCCTTACCTAAATAGTATTGAGTGAATAACATGATATCCCATGGATAATTGGACTACATAGAATTTGGTTATACTTTTGAGATCTTCTATAATGAAATTAAGGAATATGAAGTGGTCCCCAATCACCTTGAATCATCCAACATGGGTAAAGACCCAAGAATTGATATGGTGTTTGAGACCATGGATTTGCCTAGAAAATAATAAAATGAGATAGATGAGGGTGTTATTTATGTGAAATAATTTTAATAATTCTTGAGGAGAAATTATTCCCTTAGGAATAGGAAACTATAATAGCCCCTCACTACCTCAACCCCCCACCCCCAAATAATGGTGCAACCCCACCTAAACAAAATACTAGGATTGACCTCCCACTTTTGAGACCTCAAAAACCTAAGACTCTTGTGGAGACCCCACTGATGAAAATTACATGGGGTAATGATAGAGTATAAAAAATGAGTAATACCAAAACCAACATCACACTTCATGATCTTGCTCAAATTACTAAGCAACATGATCTCCTATTAAAATTCCTAATTTATAAATTGACTCAGGTGACCTAGCCAAACCAAGATAAACCCACAAAAATGTGATCATTCACATTAATAATATGGAGGTTCCCCCTTTCTTATTAACTATTCAATTTTTTGGAAATAACCTACATAACTACCTAGTGCATTTAAGAGCCTCAGCTAATGTAATTCCAACATGCATATGTGAGAGGCTTGGGTTGGTCCCTATCAATTCAAATAAGGTATTGGTGTAGATAAACAATTCCAAAGTTAAATTGATAGGATAATTGATTAATTTTTGCATATAGTTAAAATCTAATCCTAAGATTCAACACTTCATATACATCTAAGTGGTGGAGATTATTAAAGCTTACTCCATGTTCCTTAGTAGATTTTAGTATAAATCCCTATATGAGTATGGACAAAAATTTATCACATATGTAGTTATAATGGAATTGAGTGGCCAAAATGATTTATGTAGATAGATAACTGCTCATGAAACAAAAGATAACTAAGTATAATGCTATTAATTAGAATGTAAACCTAGTATCCTCAGATCTAGGAATCTATACACTAAGCATAAAGCTACCCAAAGCCCAAGCTATCCATCAACAAAACCTACCTAACATATGATATCTATATAGATGGAGTTTATTATAAATAAGGTATTGGGGCTAGTGTTCTACTGATATAACCCATATGGAGGAAACATTTAGAGACATATAGGTTGTATTTTCCTTGCACAAATAATTTGGTAGAGTAGGAATCATTAATCATATGGTTTCAATTTATGTTAAACTATAAGGTAAACAAACTAAGAGTATTTATCAACTATGATCTAGTAGTCAAACAAATCAAGATTAAATTTCAATGTACAATATCATACCTCAAAAAGGTATTAGTATATGGATTGGGACCTAATAAAAATGTTTAGCACATTTAATATCATCCCTATCCCTCTAGAGGAAAACCAAGTCACCAACTCACTAACATCTATGGAAACTAACTTTACTCCCCTAGATGACATCAAATCACAAGATTTATCTATGGAAATAATCCCATGTCCCTATATTCTTGAAAACATAAAAAACTTTTAGGTCTTTATGGATGACTAGTAGATCATCCAAAGTATTAGTAATGAGGGAATATTTGTGACCCAAGTTATAGATGAGAAATATAGAGACAACCTAGAGAATGAACTTGATAAAAATGGGATCCTTAATATTTTTTGGAATTGGATTACAAAAGGGATGATATCATTGGAAAGATTATTTGATATAGTAGACCCCATTTTCTAAGAAAAAATATAAGTTTGAGGACAAAAAGCACTATCTCATCAACCTCAACCCTATAAAAAACCCGAGATGATCAACGTAGGTCATGACTATATATAATATGAATTGGAGAAATTAAAAAGATTACTATTGAGGTATAAAGATGTGATTATCTTATCCTATGGATACCTTAAATTCTTTGACCCAAGAATGATTACTCACACTATCCCTCTCAACCCATTCAAAAACCATTTAGGCAAAGATTGAGGCTAGTAAACCCAATCATGCATCCCTTAATACATAAATAAGTCCATAAGTTAATTTTAATGGGGATAATTTTCATTATTTTACACTCAACCTTGGTAGCTAACCTGGTCCTTATGCAAAATAAAAATGGATAAATTCACCTATGTAGCCTTATGAAACCTAAACTACTACTCAAACAAATAAAATTACATGTTACCTTTTATTGATGAAGTAATGCAAATGGTGAGTGGATCTCATATGATGTCTGTTTTAGATGGATTTTTAGGATACAACTAGGTCTTTGTTAATTCTAAAGATAGGGCCAAGACCACTTTCAAAACTAAGAGGGGCACATTTTAGTATAAATAAATGCCCTTCAGGTTGATAAAACTTGGTGTAACTTTCTAAAGAATGATGGAATTTTCTTTTTAAATACTGATTGGTAAATGTATAATCATCTATATGGATGACCTTATTGTGTCTTCAAAATATAGGTTAGATCACATATGCCATATAGATAAGTATTCTAAATATGTATAAGGTATGGAAATTCTATAAACCCAAACAAGAGTGTGTTCAATGTCACTAAAGGTAGGATTTTAAGTCACATTATCACAAAATAAAGTATTGTTATTGATCATGAAAGGGTGAATGTCATTTCTAAACTAATTTTACCTAACACTAAGAAAGAATTGAAATCATTCTTTGGAAAAATTAATTTTATGCATAAGTTTATTTTTGTATTTTCTAAAATATTAAAACTCTAGAATGCTAATTTGAAATAGGAGTTGAAATTAGAATGACATGCCAAATGAATGAAAGCTTTTAGGATATCAAATAAACCATTATGCAAGCCTTAGTTATCATGATCCTAGACTATATTCAATATTTTTATATCTTCCTCTTTGCTTCAGAACATACCATTATTTATTGCCTCACCCATATATTAAAGGGAAAAGAGCACCCCACTGATTTCATGAGCACTAATCTTAAGGATGTTGAACTGAGATAGTTTACCCTAGACAAACATTCCTATGCCTTGGTCAAGGTGGTGAATAAATCTAAACACTACATCCTTAGGAATAAAGTGCACACAATTATCTTAGATTCAAAAATATATCAAATGATGGGGTATAATGAGTTGTGAGAATGTAGAGGCTAATGTATGATAAAATTTCAAGAGTAAAACTTAGAAATCAAACTAGCCAAACTATTTAGAAGACATAGCCTCACCTAGCTAATAATTGAGATAGATCTAATAATAATTATGCACTATGTAGATGGAGTGATACAATTAGAATGGTATGCCCCAGTCATGCATTTCCTAATCTATGGAAACACACCTTTGGGACTCAACCATACACAAAAAGGGCCCTAAAATTGAATTCTACACAATACATGTTAAACAAGTGAGTTCTCTTTAGAAGGAACCATGAAGGAATATACCTCCAATGCATGTCATGTAAGGAGGCCAAATAAATAATGAAAAGTTTTTATACAAAATTGGGATCTAGTCATTCTATGACAAATGCCATGGCCCACAAATTTATTTAGGCATTTTATTATTGACCCACACTATTCAAATATGTTCATACACATGTTTAATTTTACCATTAGTGCTGTACATTTGATAAAAGTTAAACCCATACGAAAATGACATCATAGCCCATCATGGAGTCAACTCCATTTTACCAATGGGGATTGAATTTCATTAGAATCATCAACCCCAATTCATCAATCAACCACATGTTTATCCTCATAGCCATAAATTATTTTAGTAGGTGGTCTAAGGTCATTACAACTAAAATAAACAGTAATGTTGAAGCTATAAAGTTCCTTAAAAATACCATAACCACCTATTTTTGGGTCCCTATATACTTGGTGTGTGATAATGATCATGCCTTCCAATTTTTAAAATTCACATAATGGGCCTATGACAATGGAGTCATGTGAAGGTTCTCATCCAATCAATACCAACAAGGGAAAGGATTAGCAAAGTCTGAAAATAAGAATTTTAATAGACACCATCAATAATTTAGTTGGAGAAAGGCCCTAATAATGGCACTCATTGCTAAAGTTTGCTTTATGGACTAATTGCAATAGATATAAACAAGCCCTCAAAATCTCTCCTTTCCTTTTATTTTATGGACTAGAGTTGATTATGTCAGCCATACATAGGATCCAAACTTATAAATTCATAGAAAAATTCATGGAACTAAATGGTAAGGTGAATTTCATAATCCTAAACATAATCTAGTTAGAAGAATCCCAAGATGAAGCTTTGTTAAGATTTAGCAAAAATCAAGATAAATTCAAAAGGTGGTTTGATAAAAGAGCTAAGATCAAGACCTTTTGAATTTTTGTCCTCATCCTAATGTGGTGTAAGGCTAAAAAAAATAAAGGTGAGAATTATAAATTTTATCCCCTCTTGATTGGACCATACCAAATAACTAAAATCATGTGTTAGAACACCTTTTACCTCAAGGATCTCAAGGGCAATGACTTGACACTACCAGTAAATGGATAGTTCCTAAAATACTATTTATCAATTGTCTCATCTAGCACAATTTATAAATAATCTAGGAAAGGGTTGGTAATAAATATATTAGATAGGTTTGTTTTTGTTTTCTTTTCTTTGTTCATGTGTTCTCTTTTAGTTTTGTGTTTTGTCCTTTAGTTTGTGTCTAGTTTTTGTGGTGTCCCTCTGATTCCCATCCCTTTTATTAGCCTCTCTAAGTGATGGCTAAATCTTGGAAAGAATTTTTGATAGGTAGGAAGATGGAATTGTAGATATGGTAGGCCAATTATTTTAACATAAAAAAGTGGATTTTAGAAAAACCCACCTCCTCATAAAGCTACCAAGTTGCACTTAATGTGACATCTCAAGAAAAGACCACTATTTAAGCTAATAAAGGAATGGATAGGTATTCATATCTCCCTCATCATCATTTTATCCTTGTATTCATCTTGAACAATAAAATTTTTATATTAAAATAAAAAAACTCTTTTCATAAGGAATCTTTGAAAAATATAGTAGAACAATATAGAATATAAATTTGAAGTCTTCCTTGAAAGGGCCATTTAGGTAGCCTCCATCCTAGGCTTTCTATCATGATTGATAGTAGATCAAGGCCTTTAATGAGACTAAAGGTATATTTATACAAGATATATATGCCCATTTGTAAATATATTAATTCCCATGCCATCCCCCTCTAAGCCATCAAGCCATTAACACCATTCAAGGAGCCTGATACCTAGTCCAACCTTTGTTGCTCGAGAAGACTCTAGAATTAAATGGAAAATTAAGAATCAATTATTACACACACTAGTGGAGATATAAAGGATAAAATATCAATATTACACTTATTATTACATTAATTTAGTGAATTTTTGAGATATGTCTAAAGATATCTCTTATAATCTATGTTCTCTGCATGAGCAAAAAATTAATTGGTCAGGTTCTAAGTGATTAGCATAACTTTCCTATAAAATTTAGTATTGGTTATGCCTAGCATGCCCCTTGTTGATATAAATGAGGGATCCCTCCTTAATAATATCAAAACCATATCTATTGGATCCATTCTTTTAATCTAACAAGCTTCATCTAAACCATGTTATTAAAATCTTATGTCACCTCAATCTCCCTTAACAATGGCAAACCTTATTTACTTTAGTCATAAGATAGGCTTTTTATTTTAAGTATTTAGGGAGATAACCTTACAAGTAAACTTTCAAAATAAGTTCCTAGAGCCTTGGTCCTTTCTTAGGAAATAGAATTGATGTCTTATGCAAAAAATCAAAGACTATATGGAAGTTGGGAGAGTTATTAATTGGTTGTACATATTTTCATTTTCACTTACTATTTTTTCACAAGTTTCATAGGGATGAATAGATCACTAGTGGAGATATAAATGGTGATTTTCAAAGATTCCATATCCTAAGGGAGCTCAACCTACTCAGAGTGTGACACATAACAAGGTGTTAAATCAACCAATTTATTTTTCCTATCAGAGATATTAAATCCTTAGGGATCTTATCCCATTCAGAGTGTGATATGTAGTTATGTGTCAAATAGGCCAATCTCTTAGTATTACCATAAATGTTAGATTTTACAAGATCCTAAACCACTTAGGGTGTGCCATGTAGTGAGGTGTCAGATCATCTAGTCTCTTGATCTTATCAAAAATGTTAAAGCCTAAGGGAGATTGACCTAGTAAGAGGATGACATGTCACTCGATGTTAGATCAATAAATCTCTTGGTATTATCAAAGATATAAGAGACTAGGGGTACATATCCCAATCAGAGGATCCCAAATCACTATATTTTAGATTAGTTAGTCTCTTAATCCTATCAAATATATCATAGCCTAAGGGAATCTAACCCACTCAGAGTGTGTTATGTTTCCTAATTTTAGATAAACTAGTCTCTCAATCTTGTCAAAGAAGTTAGAGCCTAGGGGGTCCTAGGCCAATTAGAGGAAACCACATAGTGATGTTTTATATCATCCAGTCTCCTAGTCCTATCAAAACCTAGGGGATTCCAACCCACTTAGGGTGTGCGACATAGTGAGGTATCAAATCAACTAGTCCCCTTGTCTTATCATAGATGATAGAGCCTAAGTGAGCTTCACCCAATTAGAGGATGCCACATCTCATAATGTCAAATTGACTAGTGTCTCAGTCCTTTTAAAGATGTTAGAGCCTAGGGTATCTTGACCCATATAAATCATGCCACATCACCCATTATCATATCATCTACTTTCTCAATCCTATCAGATATATTAGAGCCTAAGGATCCTATCCCAATTAGAGGATACCATGTAGTGAGGTGTTACATCAGATAATCTCATGGTCTTATCATATATGTTATAGCCTAAGGAAACTTGACCCACTCATAAAATTCTTGGTTAGTCACATGGTCCTATCAGATAAGTTATATCCTAGGGGATCCTAACCCATTCAAAGGATTCCACATAGTTTGATGTCAGATCAACTAGTCTCCCAATCTTATCAAAGGTGTCAAAACCTAGGGGATCCTAGCCCAATTAGATCATGCCACATAACATAACTAGGTGTATGATCAAGTGACCACCTAGGGCCTTGGGATGCTTAAAATGAATTAAAAATGGAGCTTATTAAATAATTAGAGGTTGACACATGTCCCTAAATGATACCTCATCTCTCTTAAGGATATGGCATGAATTACAAGGATATGCATAGGTGATGACCATTGATAAAGAGAATTAATAATTAAATGGCATGTGGAATAAGGTAGGATATCTCTGGGAGGCCTTAAGGAGATATGACCACATGCCTACCACATGTTGGGAAATTAAAAAATTGAAAGTTAGGATTGATTAAATAGTTTTAAAATATCACATCACCCTTGTAAAATTTGGTTAGTAACACATGATCAAAATCTCTAAATTTAACTTTGGATTGGGAAATAGAGAAAGGATATCAAACCACCAACCCAAATTTGAATCCAAAATAAGTGATATTCCAAATGCCATTAATTTAGGGGAATGAATGTGTTCTTTAATAAATATCCTATGGAAGGCTTGTTAATAATTATCATTGTATACCATAAAGATAAAATCAACTCCTTACCTCTCGATCTTAATGCATACCCCTATGTTCAATAATTTTCTATCGACCTTCACCTTGATGCAATGGTTGTATCCTCCTCAAACACCAAATCCAAACCTACATATAAATATACCCTATTCCTATAAGACTTGATTAAATTCAATCATTCTAATGACCTTTTCTAATCTATTGAACTGGTACACAAGGAATTCGTCTCTGATAATGATGAGTAGGCCAAGTTTGAAGATGTCTTTCAATCTTATAAGAAGTGTGGTCTCCACAAGGACATGACCAAACCTAAAAAATTTCCCCTACACTAAGCTTTTCAAAAACCTACTTCTCATTGATATGTGAGTATAAGACCACATCTATTATTGGGTCTACTCATCCAACTCCTAACACTAGATTGCTTACATCTCTCGATCACCTAAAAATCATATTATTCTCTCTTATATTTCACCTTCTCATATGATGAAATGGTGGTGTTGACTTGGATTGACACTTTATAAATTTATGAGGTCCTATAGGATTGATCTATCAAAGTAGATGCTAAATGGGTGATGAAGGAAATCAATGTATACATAATCTACACTTTCCAAGAGGAGGTTTGAGTGCGTATGACTATGTTAAACTAATTATTTAGGGCCCTAAACTACTTACATGTTAATTAATTATGGGTGACCTTAATTGATATGACTCTCATTAACTTTGAGGTATCAGATACGGTAGGGTTGATCAACTTCAAGTTGGTCAATGCCGTATTAGATGCCTGAGTAGGGGAAAATTATATACAATGAGTTATTTCATAGATGTGATCTATGAAATGCTCACCTTCAAGACATTATATTTTACTATGTGGGTTCTAGGGCACTTAGTAGTCTATGTATTCTTTTATAAGCTATATGGCCACCATTATAGAAACCATATTTTGGATATATATGAGTACTTATACTTGGTGGCATAAAATATTTTTAATGATGATCTAATGCCACATTTATCATAATAAATTAGAGACTCTATTATAGCCATCAAGTACTACTAGTTATTATTAGAGGACACCATGATTTGAGTCATGGGCATTCTCATGCAACATGCTCACCTACCTTCATCAAGGATCACCTAGTAGAATAGGAGATCACATACCAACTTGTGGAGGGTGTTTTTTAGATTTTACATTGGCCATAAACAAAAGGCATGCCTACTAATACAAATAACCATTAGACACCATGTTTATAAGGCCTTCCCTCTGCTCTAAAAAATGGTGACTAAGGATTATTTCACTCTAAGGAGATCCATAATTTGACATTAGGACCTTAATGGAAGGATCATGGATTATTTTTTAAGGTATTTGACTCACCTTAATGTCAATTATAGCCACTAATTAAAGGATGAAGATGATCTATACTTAAACACTAAAAACAAATAAGAGGTGTTGGCCTAAATTGCAACTTACAAGAATAAGAAAGGAAAGAAGATCTAATTAGGGTTATCGATGCCCTCTCCTTCACCTACTCATTCCATAAAGGATGTCACCTTGACTCCCCCCAAAATCTATAGAGGTATTTTACACCTTCTCCTCTATGATAACCTACCCCTTATGTCATAGCTCTACATACACCTCCTATAACAATGTAGAATCCTCATGCCATAGTTCCACCTCTTCCTCCTCCAATAGTGTAGGCTCCTCATGTCCTAGCTCCAAATATACTTCCTCTAATGTCTCTAGTAACATGGACCCAATCAATCCATACTCACATAATTTGATGTTATGTAGACCAAGCATAAGTGGCTTAGCCAACAATATATTGACCTCATGCTAAATAGACCCTGAGGTTTGATGTTTGTAGTAGCCCAAAGGCAAGTGAAAATCATGTCTCCCATAAAGTTTTGACCCAAGTTAATCCTCTCACTCTTTCAACTTTCTAGGTTCACCTCCTCACTCCTCACTCCTACCTTCTAACTCCCTTTCATGGAACCACTCAATTCTACATCACTTCCAAAATCTACTAAAATTGTGCTTCTTCTCTTCCCTATTATTCCCCTTCCATTATCCACCTAGGTACCCTTAGCCTCAATCCTCTCAAGAATCCTCACTTATTTATCTCCCACTACCCCATCCATTCCCTAGCCAGAAACCTCTTCGATACCTCCATTAGGTATACCTCAAATCTAGGTACTTATAGGCACACTTCTATTAGAAATCATAATTAAAACCTTTAGGAGTGAATCCCAAGTGTTTATAACCATCCTAACACTCCTTTGGTCATCCTAACACCCCCTTATATGATCCATCAACCTCCACAATTATCCCCTATAGTTCTTACTATCCTTGTTATTTTTTGTACCCATCACTAGGGTTGTTTTGAGTAAGAGACCCAAGTAGAAGAAGGTAACTCACCCATAGGATTTTTTCTAGATACCTTTTAATCCATCCTAAACTCCTCTATTAACCTCTAAGGTAACTTCAACACTAGCCATCGTATCTCTATACATCACTCTTTGGCTCCCTCTTTCCATCACTTTAAGTACCTATGGATTTGGTTTTGACCAATCAATCTCTTCCCTTTAAATGAATACCACTCTCTTGGGAGTCATTTCCCCTTATGTGGGCATGAATCAAGGTCACTAGTAGGCATAGATGTTCATATGGGCCTCTCCATTCATCCTTCCTCCTTTCACTCCATTACCCCCTCCTTCTCCAATGCTTTCATCATTCACACCTTTTGTTTCTTCCATTTCCCCTCCACCTCATACTTCACCCTTTACCACCATATCTACCACTTCCACAAAACCTCCTAAAACCCATGGGAAGGTCCAAATGTCATAATCAAAAGAGATGACAATCTGAGGTGACTCAGACATGCAGTGTTGTTTTGACCAAGGCATGGGGAACATAAAGAGGATCTTTATAGATAAATTCATCCAAGAGGGGAACTCAGTGGTCTGGACTACCCAAAATGTTTTTCTCCCTAACTAAGGTGAGGACCTCCAAAAATGATGGAAAGATATATAAGGACCCATTATCCATTCTCTAAACAACTCATGGCATGTTAGAGAAGTTCCTCGAGGATTTACAAAATTAGGTTTAGAACCTAGAATCCAAAGTAAAGATATCTTTCCCCACTAGGCTAATTAAGAAGGTCAAATAAACCATCTTATTACTCTTCTTAAGTATGTGGAAGGTGGTGGAAACTATTATAGAGACTAATGTGCTTATCTAGTGAACTTATCCTTATATGGAGAGGATCATGGAGATTAATGGGAAATACAAGAAGCTATTGGTGATAGTCAACATAGGTATGTTCCAAAAACTAAAATTAATGCCCACCTCAAAATTAAGGTTGTACCAAATGTATGATAGTAACATTAAAATGGATATATAGGACTAGATGGCTATGGCTTGAACCATAATAAGACCCATGTAAAAGGTCAAGAAAAATATATTGGCATAATTTGTAACAATCCCTATGGTTTAAACTAGAAATAGATTAATTTATTTTAATTAATAAATTAACACATTAGAAAATTATCTTTACTAATTCCAAGTACTAATGATATATAACTAAATGTATCAATAGGTAAACTATTATTTTAACCATCAGGTTAATCATAATTACTATATATGAATACAAATCTACTTATACTAGTAAAATATCTAATAATACTAGACTACTCAATTTAACAAATCAATGACTGTTGGTTTAAATAGTATAATAGATACAAGTATAAATTTCCATCTATTGTAACTATAAAATTTCCAACAAATAGTTCAGGTATACATTATTACATATTTGAATATTAGATTAAAATTAATACAATGTTCCATAGAACATATGAGTCTAAATGAACTCATTATTATGAAAAAGTATTTATGAGTAAAGCCTCTATTAGATGACTACTAGAGGGGAGGGAGAGTATCATCTGATTGCTTTTCCACACCAACAATGGACCATCGATCCCCTAGATAATCTCCCAACTAGGTAATGGCCCTCCCATAATAAATGGGAAGATAATGATGATATAAGAATTGAGAATGTTAACTATATCCCATGTTATATAAGATAATTATCACATGTATTATATCATAAATAAATATTTTCTAACATGATATCATGAAAAACATGCAAACGAAAAAAAAAAAGTGAATTGATAATGATTAAACCTTAAAAATTACTTTGATCAAAGTTTTAATATAGTTACTATATTTCTACACACACAACTCATTTGGATTTCCTTAAATTTGTCTATTAGTAACACTAATTAAATATTTGAAGTGCATATCAACTACTTGTTTAGGGTAATTAATATTATATTAAATAAAACATAGATAATACTATATAAAAATATTTAATTAATATATTTATATATTAAATTACTACAACAAATATTAATATAAATAAATCATATAATTACATCACATGCATATAAATAGTATAAATCAACTAATCGATCCTAATCATATCCTTTTAAAAAATAACTAATTTTATTCATAACATACGAACAATAAAAAGTCTAAATATTCATATCATGTCAATAATCCCCAATTTCATGTTTTCGTATACAACTCATTAATTTCCCATTCCATTTATGTTCAAAACACTTACAAAATCTATATCATGTGAATACACATATACAAGTATAAATATAATTTCACAAATAATGATAATTATAAATATATCATCATATATTTCCAATTACACAATCATGTATACTCAGTCAAATTAACTCATCCCATAATCACTTTTATAAACATAAAATCTATATACATTAAACTTATTTAAAATGATTTATATTTATTAATCAACATTATATAGGCCTTAATTTAAAATATTCTAATGGTTCATCATATTTTTTAGCATTTTCATTGATTGAGAGAGAGATTATTGAGCATTGTCTTTAAGTGGTGATATTTGATATTTAATATTATATTTTATGTCAAAGGTTCTAATTAATATGCATGGATATTTCATTATTTTCAATATAATCTAATTGATGTCAAAGGTTCTTGTGAAAATGCTTGGTCATGTAAGCCTTGAGGTGTGTATATAAATGAGTTCTATTGCTAGCATAATGAGTATTATTGCTATGATGAAAAAATATTGTTTGAAGAATGTTCTAATGTCATCTTGAGTGAAATAATTAAGAATCATAAGAGAGTATAGGTCAATATATCAAATATAAATAATATTGTAATTCTTTCTCTAAACCTTGTGAGATGGTATTTGTAGGTGGCATGATGAAATGAGTGATCTTTAAAGAAGAACAAGTGTGCTTCAAAGATCTATGTAAGTAGTTTTGAAGATGATCTGAATGAGATATAAAGATTATGATTCTTTTAATAACACTTGATAGATATTAATTTGAGGTTCTATATGAGGTGTTGAGGACCTTGAAAACAATTAGAAGGTTAGCTCTAAAGATTTGTATATGCATCTCTGAGGATGCTACAAAGATCCCAATTAAGCTCCAAAGATCTATTAGTAGCTCTAAATATATTATACTGAATCTCAAAATAAGAGTGAGTTTATGAGGTTGATTGATCATACACAAGATACATTGAAAAATATGAGAGTTTTAAGGTAGAGTCTACAAGGTGGTTAGAGTATTAGCTTCAAGGACTCATAAGACTTATAAGTCGAGGCTTAGAAAGCAAGAAGAGATATGGTGGATAGATGAGGTAATAAGATCAGTTTTCATAAAATGAGTTAGAAGGTGAAAATTGATAACTATGATTCAAATTATTTTAAGTATATTTATGAAGTTTTAGATCAAGATTTACAAGAAAGGGCTTTAAAAGTGTTTCAACATTTATCGAATGCACAAAATGAAGATTCATCTACCAAATAAGGTTTTTTTAATGATTTTTTGCATGTGAAACATCTACCTGAGAACCTAATATATTCATCGTAGATAAGGAAGGGTTATATCTCAATTTTACAATCATTGATTTCTATAAAAATGAGCTAAGTTTTATGAATGATTGTTAAGATTAGAAGATATTTTAAACCTTCATAAAACCCTAATAGTGACCCAATGTTGAAAAATATTGTTATACATAGATTCTAATGGTTTTATATGATTATAAATGTGATTTGAGGTTGTATTTAACTATCCTAGGTATTTGTTGGTGTGATTGGTTTTTCATGTGAGTAAGTTAACCCTATAAGAAAGTGTTTATCTTTTGGTGATTTATTATAGAAGATAGAGTTCACTGAGTCAAAGTTGCTAAGTGGATGGAGATAAAATTTTAATACTTGTGGTTTATATTAATGAATATTTATAGACAATTTATATATATTATGTGTTCAAAATTGGTGATATAAGTTGGCTAGTTACTAAAAGACTTAGTGGTGAAAATAATAAGGAAATCAAGCATAAGTGAAAAAGGTGTTTCTTGATGTATTTTCATGTAAGAGTGATGCATTGAAATGCACGATGATTTTGTTTTCATATTTAATTATTTATCCATTATTTATGAAAACTTTTAAGTTAGTGTAAGAGGTTGAAACATTGAAGCTAAAATGGCTTATATGATTGAGTAGAGTCCGTGAGAGAGAAGGCCAATAGATTGGTCTATAAAACCAGTAATTTTCATTAAAGATCATGATCTATTTAGTTGAGGTTTATATGAGGATGTTATAATATATTTTTCATTCATTTTAATCCCTTGAATATATTTAATCATGTGTCATATGTTCATATTTCTTTGACTATGTTTTAAAGTCAGTTGGTAGTTCTGAGTGAACATCATACAGAGAAATGTTAAGCATGTTTACCATAAATTGAAGCATTAGATGAATTTTGTGATGAACATAAGGTCATGTCTTTTATGAATATGTAATTTTTTCACATGTTTTTTTGTAAAAATTGAGTATATGCCTCATTAATTTAAGATAAAAATTTTTATATGCACATGCCTTTTATATGCAGTAATTTGAGCAAGGGTTCAAGTGGTGATTGGACCTAAAAGGTATTATAGAATAAAATTAAATTGGTATAAGGTATATTATAGTGTTATGTGATATATTCATATCATTTTAAATGTTTTTATATTATTTAATAAATATCAAAGGGTAACATGTTGTTAAGAAGTCCTATTAGGTCTTCATAAACCTAAAAGAGGAGTAAGGGCTAATTGATGTATGTCCAACATATTGTATTGATATATTAATGATTAAGGAATATTATTTTAATATTATAATACATATTAATGTATAAATTAACTAATTTTAATGTATATCTGACTAACAATGATATGATTAAGTGATTTGTATAAAAGTAAGGCAATTTAGGCCTATTTTATATGCATAGAGGATGCTAAATTTGGGAAAGTAGAAGAGGATAGGTGAATGATATAGATAATATGTAAGTATAAGGATATTATCAATACCATTGATAAAATTTATGAATATATAACATAGGTTATACATATGAGCATCAAGGTCTGAAGACCTAATCAATCCATAAAGAGGGCTAGTTGAGCGAAGAATGTTGAAGATCAGTTTGAGAAGGACTAAAGTTAGCAAAGAGATAAAGGAGTAGATCATAACATATTATATAATACAAAATGGTTTATGAATGTGATAAAATAATCATTTAGATGAGTTGGTTCTGAGTCATTTAGGGGGTTGGTGCCTCCTTGTAAGTGGGCAGTTACTAAAGTCTAGCTGAGTTGGTGCTAAGCTAGCTGGGGTTCGTGTTCCATGTGAAGTTGGTACTTAAATAAATATTTATGTTTGTATAATAGGACTATATTAAATTCTCTTCATCAATTTATTTTTTACCTAGAGTGTTTCACATATATATGTTGTCTCATATGTTTCATGCTCTTATGATTAGATGTTTATGCCTGTTAATATGTACATGCTTATTAGATTGGTTCATGTATGGTTAAGTGGAAATGAATTAAATTTTTTAAGATTTATTCACCTCTCCCCTCTGAATAATTTTTTTTATAATAATTATTATCAGATTAGTTCCTTTGGAGTAGGATTGGCAAACTAAAGGATATATTAAGAAGAAAGGATGACTAGTCATCAAGCTCAAGGAGGTTTCTCTACTAGTAAGGCTCCATTATTTAATTGATATAACTATGACATTTCAAATTTTATAATTAATATATATCTAATGTCACAATGACATGATATTTTCTATTTTGTTATGGATGGTTATATTATACCTCTAATTCTTCCAATGGATGAAACAGGTAAGAAGGATAGTGAAAATGACTCCAAGGCAATGAATGTCATTATGTGTGGCTTATTAGAGGTAAATATTATAAAATTAATGTGTTATGTTTCATAAAAATTTATATGGAATAGATATAAGACCATATATGAAAGATAAACTAAGGTGAATATGGCTAATTTATAGATGCACAGAAGATAGTTTGAAAGATTAAAAATGAATGGAGATGAAACTATTTCATCCTAACTCTTCAGGATTGATGAAGCTGTCAATATCATAACAAGATTGGGATATGAAATGAAAGAGTCTACTATTTTTAAAAATGTATTGAGATATATAACTCCTAATTTTTACTCTAAAGTGTGTGTAGTAGAAAAGATGTAAGCTATGGAAAATCTAAAGATAGATGGGCTTCATGACATCTTAACTACCTATGAGATGAGAACAAATGAAAGAAGACCTATCAATAAGGAAGTAACTTTCAAGGTTGAAAATAATTTAAAGGAAAATAAAGTCAAATATGAGGTATGTTCATATATTGATGATGATGAACTCATAGCTATGTTTGCTAGGAAGTTGAGGTTTGGCTTAGGATAGTACAAGGGTAAGTTACCCTTCAAATGTTTAAGTTGTGGAAAGAGTGGTCTTTTTTCAACCAAGTGTCCTAACAAGGACAAATATAATCATAATTAACTTCATGGAGATGACATAAAGGACTATAAGTTTGAAAATAATAAGAGAGAGTTCAAGAAGGATGAAGGAAGGAAAGGATCATTCAAGAATAAGAAGAGTTTCTATACCCAAGAAGACAACTCATCTGATGTAAGTGATTTAAAAACATCTAACAATGATAATGAAAATAATGACTATGAATATGATAATAATGAAACTTTATTCATAGGCATAGAATTGTATAATGAGGGTCATTTAAATGGGAAAGGCTTTATGATTAATATAGAATTAGATGAAGAAGTATATTATGATAGTGAATAAGGAGAAACTAAAGTGGATCTTGAGGTAAGAAGAGTTGAATATTGTGAATAAGAAGAATAACAAACCAAAATCATTATTTAGGGACTATGAAGAGTAGATTGGATTATTTGAGGAAAGGATAAAAAAATATCAAAGGAATATGAAGAGATCATCCAACAAGTTGAAACCAAGATATAAATTGTGGTAAGAATCCTAAAGGCTAAAAGGAAGATTTCAGAAGATATCAAACTAAAATAGAATATCTAAAATATGAGCTGGATCAAACATCTATAAAGGTGAAGAGCTTTATGAAATATGAAAAGATCACTGAGGCTCTAGATGATATTTTAAGAAATAAGAAGTTTACAAGTGATAATATATGTCTTGGATTCAAAGAAGACCAAAAGAAGGCACATCAAGTTGAAAAGAAGACTATTGAAGACAAGAAGGTTGAAATGAAATAACCTATTAGACATCCCAAAGATACAAGGTAAGATAGTTTTTTTAATGATTACTATTTTTCATGCAATTAGTTTGGTCATAGAGTAAGAGAATGTAAAAGATCCTCTAAGAATGAATAATCATGTAACTATGAAAGAAAAAACAATTGGTCAAATGGATATCACAATCATTACCAATCAAATGGTATGTATAAGGTGGTTTTTACAATTGTCATAATTTAGGACACATTCAAATATTCTATCCTAAAAATGTTAGAATATAATCAAGTAAAAATGGAAAGTTTGAAGCTCTTAGAATGTAAGAAATAAGGAAAATGAATATATGGAAACCAAAGGTATTAAATATAATCTATGACTAGTCTACAAACTCAAGTGGACTTGTTGCTGAGATAAAGCATATCTCAGGTGATCAATCAACTAAGGAATACCAAGAACACTTGTATCTGCATGCATTAACAAGGTAGTCAAAGAAAAGATGAAGGATGATATGGTTGATGCTGAAATCAAATCTATAGTGCCATTCAAGTCCATAAGATTGTTTAATAATATTTAGTCTTGTGAAAATATGGAGATCTATGAATCTCCTATGTTCATATTGTTTTATTTCCTTATGAAAAGGGTGTGGATCCATTAATATTTATGGAGACATTATTCTATTAGCATAAGCCTAAGGGTATAACCATAGAAGGTTTCTTTTAATAAGATTATATGTTTTATATGCTACAAATAAGGATATGAAGATGTATATTATCCATTCCTATGTTGATAGATTTGTTATTTGAAGTACCAACACGATGATAGATCTAAGACTAGTATCAGGTATATGAAATCAAAGTACAAAAAAATGGCATATAAGAGTTAAGATTCTAAGATTTGTTTATTATGAATAATTAATCTAGATCTATGAAAACAAAGGGGGAGTCCCTATTTATACATTTGGTATCTAGTATGGGATAGCTTTATGTGTGGTCAAAGGTATGTGATAGTGAAATCTTAGTTATTATAAAGAATATGTGGTTGGTCTAAAGGGGAGCTTAGTAGCTATATGTTTCTTGTCAAAAAAGTGATAGGTTTTTTATATACATAGAGTTAATCATAAATTGTGTTTGAGATGATTCATGGACTCTATTTGTTGAGATTTTGATGAATAATCTAGGAGAATGATCTAATTGAGATGTTTCTAAGAATGGTTATCATAAGTGGTTACCATAGTTTCTAAAGACTGTGTGTCATCTAGTGTCTTTGAGAGATAGTTTCAAATCATATGGAAAAGAGTATGATTTCAATTATTACAAATGATCTTTGATGTCTACTACTAACAAAATAATGGTGGATGTTTGGTTTGAGGGAGAGGTATTAAAATTGTTAACTAAGCCTAATTTATGTTGAAGTGATCTTGCATTTTAAGTTCATTCTAAAAAAGATGATAGTTGTGGAATAATTTTGTCATTAACATCAAAGGGGGATAAATATTATAAAAGAGAAAAGGTATTCGAATGATCAGAAAAAATGAGAAAAGGGGCAAGATCAGAAAGGGAGAAATAAAAGATAAAAACTAGGTCTAAGGGATTTTTCTCCATCAAAAGTGGTTGATAGAGTTTTTTGAGTATGTTTTCCATCAATGACAAAGAGGGATATTTTTGAGAATTATCATTGATTGAGGGAGAGATTGTTGAGAATTGTCTTTGAGTGTTGAGTTTTGATATTTAATGTTGTCATTGATGTCAAAGGTTCTAATGAAGATAAATGGTTCTTTCATTGATTTCAATATAATTTCATTAATGTTAGAGGTTCTTATGTAAATATGAGGTCAAGTAAGTCTTAAGGTATGTATATAATGATTTCTATTACCATCATAGTGAGTGTTGTTGTTAATATGATGAAATAAAATGTTTGAAGAATGTTTTAATGTTATCTTGAGTGAAATCATTGAGAAGTAGCATGAGAGATTACAAGTTAGTATAGAAAATGTAGATCATCTTATAGTGCTTTACGTATGCCTTGTGCTATGGTATTTTCATGTGGCATGATGAAATGAGTGAGCTCTGAAGAAGAATAAGTGTGCTTCAAAGAACATTTTTAAAGTTGCTCTAAATGAGTTGCAAATATGAGAATGATCTAAAAAACACTTGATAGAGATTATTTCATATTTTACATGAGGTGTTTAGAACCTATAAGATGATTAAAAGGTCATCTTTGAAGACCTTTATATGTAGTTCTAAATATGTTATGAAGATCCTAGTCAAGCTCTAAAGATCTGTAAGTAGCTCCAAAAATATTATGTTAAAGCTCCAAAGAAGAATGAGTGTATGAGGTTTCTTGAGCATACACAAGAGACATTTAAACATAAGAGAGTTATAAGGTGGAGTCTATATGGTGGTTAAAAGTTTATATTGAAGGACTAATAAGACTTGCAAGTCAAGGCTTTGAAAGAAAGAAGAGAGATGGTGGCTCGATAAAGTAACAAGATTAGTTTCCATAGCATGATTGAGTAGGTGAACATTGAAAGAGGTTATTTAAGTTTTTTTAATTATGTGCATGAATTTTTAGATCAATGTTTGAAATAAAATGCTTGAAAAACTATTTTAAGGTTTCTCAAATACATAGAATGAAGAGTTGTCTACCTAAAAAGGTTTTCTCAATTATCATTAGAATATATAAGATATGCATGAGAACCTAAGCTATCCATGGTAGATGATAAAGGGTTATATATCCAAGTTATAATAATTGGTTTATAGAAAAATGAGCTAAGTTTTATGATTAATTTTTAAGACTTGAAGATAGTATAAACCCTCATAAAACCCTAATAATGACCTGATGTTGAAGATATTATTCTAAATAGCTCATAATAGTTTGATATGATTATAAAAACTACTTTAGGTTGTATTTAACTCTTCTATTCATCTCTAGGTGTGATTGGTTTCTCAGGTGAGTGAAAAGACCCTAGAAAAGTGCTTTTCTTTTGGAGATTTATTGTAACAAACAGAGTTGACCAATTCAAAGTTGATAAGTGGATTAAGATCAAAGTGTGAGAATTATAATTTTTATTCATGTATATTTTTATGGAATTTATATATATTATGTGTGAATTTTTTTTTATCTAACTTGGCCAATCACTAAAATACTTAGTGGTGCAAACAATAATGAAATTAGTTAGAAGTGAAAAATATGTTTCTTGATGTCTTTTCATGTAAGATTAATGCATTAAAATGCATGATTATGTTGTTTGGGTATTTAATGACTTATCCATGCTTTTAAAAATCTTTTAATTTAGTGTAATGGGTTGAAACATTAAATCAAAAATGGCTTATCTGATTGAGTAGAGCCTATGAGAGAGAAGGTCAACAGATTGGTCTACAAGACGGATAGTTTTCATTAAAGCTCATGATATTTTTGTTTTAGGTTGATTTTATGATGTTATAAGATCATATTAATGAATTTAAACCCCTTAAATATATTTAATAATGTGTCATATGTTCATGTTTCTTTGAATATGCTTTGGAGTTAGTTGGAATTTCTAAGTGAACATCTTACAGAAAAGTGTATGAGTCTATTTACCCTAAGTTGAAGCATCATATTAAGTTTGTGATGACCTTGAGGTCATGATGTTTCTAAATATTTAACTATTTTCCATGGTCATTTCAAAAAATTAAATATATTCCTCATTTTTTCAAGATATAATTTATTGATATGCATAGGCCTTTTATATGCAGTAATTTGAGTAAGGGTTCAAGTGGTGATTAGACCTAAAAGGTATTATACACCTAAATTGAAGTTGAATAAGATATATTATAGTGTAATATGATGTATTAATATCATTTGAGATGTTTTTATATGCTTCAATATAGATCAAAGGGTAATGTGTTGTTAAGAAGACTTATTAGGTCTCCATAAGCCTAAAAGAGGAGTAAGGGTTAATTGATGTATATCTAGCCTATTATATTTATTGATTCATGACTAAGGAATGTTATATTAAAATTATAAGACCTATTCAAGGATTAACTAGTTGATTTGAATGTATATATGACTAATAAGGATATGATCAAGTGACTTGTATAAAAGCAAGGAAGTTTAGGCCTATTTGGTATGCTTAGAGGATGCTAAGTGTGGGAGATAAAAAGAGGATAAGTGAATTATATAAATAATTTGTGAGTAGAAGGAGTTCATTTAAACCATAATATAAATGTTATGAATATATATTATATTTTTTTATATGAGAATGAAGGTCAGAAGACCTAATCAAGCCATGAAGAGGGATAGCTGAGCGAAGATGGTTGAACGTCAATTTAAGAGTGACTCAAGTGAGTGAAGATATAGAGGAGTATATCATCATATATTATATAATAAACAAGGTTTTATAAATGTTATTAAATAATAAGGTGGTTGAGTTAGTGTGGAATCATCGAGGGGGTTGATGCCTCCTTGAAAATGGGTGCTTGCTAAAACCTAACTGAGTTGGTGCTGAGCTAAATAGTGTTGGCGCTCCATGTGAAGTTGTTGATTCACTAAATATTGATGTTTATCTTATATTAATATGTCCATTTAATTTATTAATGTTCTTTCTTCCTTTAGAGGATTTCTCATGTATATGTTATGTTCATGTGTTTCATGCTCTTATTATCTGATGTTTATGCTTGCTAAGATGTACATGCTTATTATAATTAATAATTCATGGTTAAGTGTAACTAAATGAAATATTTTGAAGACTAGTTCATGCCCTCAACTCATCTTGTTTCCAAAACATATATTGGTATAGATATCCATATATATATGTCAAATATATATATATATAAAAGGACACACACACACATATGATTATGGATATTATTTTAATTAAATAAAAAATAATATCCAATTTAAAAAATAGTATTAACATGATCAAATTAAATATGAAATTTTATTTATAACCATTTAATTACATCCATGCTCAAGCTATATTATATCATAAAATACGTATCTATTTTCCATAACATAAATTTATATCAAAAAATACAAAATATATTCAACTAATTCTAAGAATCTAACACATTATCAACATGTTTAGCTCACCATAGTGGCTACACCTAAAAATAGAACCCAATCCATTCTTTAGATAACATAACAAAGGTTTAATAGTAATAAAAAAATCCATTTCCACTATTATTACATTTCCTTTATGTTGATAGGTAAACCATGATAAAAGTCTATATTAAATTATAAAAAACTCATCTATTTGCCATAACACAACTCTATAACAAAAAATACAAAATATATCCAACTAATTCCAAGAATCTAACATAGTATCAATAACTATAGCTCACCATACTGGCTACACCTAAAAATAATACCCAATCCATACTTTACACAACATAAAAAAGTTTTAATAGTAATAAAAATTCCAGTTCTAATCTTATTATCTTTCCTTTATGTTGATAGATAAACCAAAGAAACCCTACATTACTATTTATTATCATAACTACATAATGCATATATATGTATTTAGACTTATGGATGGATCATACCCATCCCCAATATTGTTTAGATATATAATTTTGTTATATATTTTTAATAAATAAATCCATAATTAATTCAATAATTGAGACATATCATAAATCAATCAAAAAATGTTTAAATATACTTGAGACCATAAATCACAAAAGATTACAACTCTTGAAACTTCATGCACAAAAGTCTATTTAAGCAAAAGTAGAATCGACGTCTTTTAATTTCACATTTATAATGACTAGTATGAAGTATAACATAATTGTATTACAGAAGACCTGTTCACTAACATAATATATAGGTCATCATAAGTAGGTTTCAAAGTCTCTTTTATAACCAAGCCCAAAATGAAAACCCTAATTTCATCTATCTATCCCCAAATACAAAATACATAACTATTTTAATATGGGTTAGGGTCTATATGTATTTGAACCTAAGGATGGGACATACCCATACCCAAGGTTAATTACATATAATACCCTATTTAAAAAAAAATCTGATCAAAAATACAAATTCCCATTTGAAGCAAAGCATAAACCAAAAATAACTTATAAATCATTTCATAATGATAAACCATGAATTTGAATTTAAAAACTCTACCTATGAATGCAGTCTAAGTTTGTCCAAATATAATTTATTTATTTTCAAACTCATTATATCCATTTTTTACTCTTCAAAAATCATCTTCCCTCCATATATCTCAAATTTCTCAAATTATGCATGCTAAATCAAATGAACAATCCCCATAAAACTAGGTCTCTATAAATGAATCTCTAGTTCTGTAACCATTATCCATAATTTTGGCATGCCATATTACCATAACCACCACTAATATTCAATCTCTTCAACAATAAAATAAAATCATAAAAAAACCATGCAAATTGACCAAGTCTCCCTTGGTTCTCAAAAATAACTTCTACAAAATGCCTTGAATCCAAGTTAGTTTGAAGCCCTAGATTGTAGAAAATGCCAAATTACATAATCACTTTAACATTATGGTTAAAATTATTGCATTTGAATTTCAATAAAATCATAATTTATTTTATTATAAAAATATAACCCTAATTAAATCAAACATGGGTCTATAAGTTAGCCATCAACTTTTCACATATAGTTATACATTTTGATTAATAATTCAAATGTTTTAATTATTATTACTTAAACATACATTTAAGCCCTAGGTGTTTAGTATTTTAAATTAGTAGAGAGTTTTAATTAATGGAAAGATAGAAAAATAAGACTATCATACAAGATCAAACCCAAGAAGATATTGATCGATAATTTGTCACCAAGATATACAACATGGTAAGAGAGTTACATAAAGTGAGTCAATGAATGGATCATTAAACATTTAACAAGTTTGAAAGTGTAATGCATATATCCCTTTTCATTATTTTTTTGATATAGCACACAAGCATCACAACTATCTATAAATCTCATGAATGCAAGTATGGTGGCATTATATATATATATATATATATATATATATAAACAATCACCAAACATTACCAACAAGGAAATAATACAAGTGAAGGAAAAACATTAGTATTATAATACATGCTATAAATAATGAATATCAAACAATAAAAAAAAACAAGCAAGATGTTAAGTTATATTTTGTATGGAAGGATTTTATCCACATTCTCTCATCCCCCACTCATCTCCATTAGATCCATCCTCTCTGATGATACCCTCTCTTAGTCATAGTCTGGAGGGTATCCTCCATCCTACATCCACCTTAGTGCAATAAACTATAGTTAGATCATATCACAAAATAATCCATAATAAACTATTGTAACTGAATAAAATAAATAATAATGATCATAATATACCATAACACAATATACATATATAAGAATAAAGTTAATGATCATGATGATAAATAGTATATAACTATGCACAATTTAACATATTACAAATCTAACTACCTAACACAATAATTTAACTAATCAATAACCATAAAATATATTAATTAATAGATAAATGAGTCTAGACAAGAATGATGATGTAACATACTTCAAGTAATTCAATATCTTTGTGTTGTTCCACATAGACAAAAGTCTACTATACAATGGAGAGTTTGGAGTCCATCTGGATCACTTTGACTAGATGATGAGGAAGAAGGTCACTAAGGTGAAAAAGGAAGGAGACCAGTGATAAATTAAGTAAAGTAATGCATATGATCAATAGGTCTAGATATGAGATAAATAGCAAAGGCATGCATGAAACTAACACAAGATATACATTGAAAAACCTCTAATAGGTAAAAACCCCATAAAGATTATTCATATTATGAGAAACTAACAAGTACCCAATACATTATTGCTTCCTCTCAATTATTCTCAATCAATCTTCAAAACTTGTAAATGTGTTCTCCATATATCTTCTTTTTTCTCAACTCTATTTTTTCATTGAATCTTACAATATAAACTCATTATTATATAGGCAAGGTAATCTGACCATTATAATGTGGTATTTTTAAACCACCACATCAACATTTCTAAAGGTCATTTAATATATGTTATCATTTATTTATATGAAGATAAACTCATGATAAATAATAAAATATATTATTATTTAATCAATGTAATTTAATGTATTAAGGGTACATAAATAACACTACTTAACCATTACTTCTTCCAATACTCCCCCTTAATGTTAAGTGTGGATACATGCCATAATCACCTTGATAACAACAAATTTATACTCCATGAACCATCTACATGATGAGTTTTAGGAGGTAAAAACATAATGAACTTACACTCCATGAACCATCCACATGATGAGTTTTAAGAGGTAATAATTGAAGGAAACATCCTTCGTCATGCCATCGTCACCTTTAAAGTAATTATGTTATGTAAACATAGTCACACAAAGTGATTACACTATTTAACTATAGATACCCAATTGTATTACATTATGTAACCACAATCACATAGTCACCTTTAAAGAAATTACAATATATACCCATAGACACCTAAAGGTTTTGCAATATGTCCCCATAGGCACCTTTAAAATAACTACCTATGCTACCCTAAACCACATAGAGTTATTTTATGCTAGCATGATCATGAGACTACATCCCATAGTGAGAATACAATCCATAATTTCTCATGAATAATAAACCAATTATATTGGAGTATTTGATAATATAAGGACCTCCATGCTAATGTATATTAAGTATAATATAGACACCTATATGAATTCTATCAAAATCACATAATGCAATATATTATAATGCTTTAAAATGAGAAAAAGTATAGAGAGATATAAGGAAACACATGACCCACATGACTATTAGGATGTGGTATTGTCATGCACACTCCCCTTCAATGGTATCTTTGATAGGCACAATATTAAATGAGCTTCAATAGGATTTAGTTATTTAGTGTTTCATTGGATTTTTCACCAAATCTATACAACTTTTACTATCACCAAGAAGACAAGGAACTTACACATGATGTTCTTATATTATCTTTCATAGACATAAAGCTTCTTTAGTAACTTCCACATGAAGTGATCCAAGTTATGGCACCTATAAAAAACATAATCATATATCCAAAAGTAGACTCATCATAGTATTGTTAGCATCACAATAACCAAATAAATTAGCATAATCAAAGGAAGAATAATATAAACCAAAATTTATAGTTCCTTTTATATACTGTAATATTTGTTTTAATAATTTATAATCATTCAAGTATGGATCTTGCATTAATATAGAAGCAACACCCACATTATATGAAATATATATGCTAGTAATGGTTATATAAATCAAACTCCCAATAATATATCTATAGAGATGGGTTATCTTTATCACATAAGTTTTGGATAAAGCTTAAAATCAAATTTAATAGGAGTGGATGTAGGCTTAAAATCAAGCATGTTAAATTTAACAAATATTTTATGTGATGCACATAAAAAATATTTAGTAATAATCTGATACTAAGTTATCCAAATATTATATATATATATATATATATATATATATATATATATATATATATATATAAAGAATCATTCATATTATAATTTGTGTCATGAATATATCTTCTTACTTTTAAAGTCGACACTACAAGTTTGAATTTTATACTAAACTAACATAGAAAATATTCAAAAATCCAACTTTTCAACATGTTTTATACATTTTTTTATAATAAAAGATTAGACAACACTTACCATGTAGTTCATTTCAAAAAAATTCAAAAAACACAAAGAACCACAACAAGGAAAAAAATCACAAGTGTTGTAAGACAAATTATACACTAAAATTCATATAAGGAGGTTTAAAATCAAATAAAATACCATCCCAATTCATCTAAAATATGAAAACATATAAATATCAACTAGTCACATGACCATGTTTGATAAAAATATGACAAGTCAAGGGTGTTGAAAGTGTTGTAAAATTCACATGTGAGATTTTTCACAACTAATAACCAAACTTTTTAACTAATTATTTTAAAATAAATTAATAAATTTTGATCAAAAAAAATATTAGAATTTATATTCAATTTAATTACCTTGAATCTACAAGTGTTTTCCAAAAAACACTACTTAACTTCCCTTTATCCAATACAAGACTTCACATAACTTGGAAATGTGTTCTCCACATTTCCTCATTTATCTCAACTATTATTTTTCTCATTACATATTAGAATATGAACTATTTGTTATATATGCAAGGTAGTCTAACCATTATAATTTGACCTTTTTAAACCAAAAATTTAATGGGTCCATACTCTCTAGGTATCATTTAATATATTTTATTATTTATTTACATGAGGATAAACTCATGATAAATAATAAAATATATTATTATTTAACCATTGTAATTTAATATATTAAGGGTACATAAATAAAACTACTTAACTATTAATTTTTCCAATACCCAAGTAGTTATTGAGATCTCAACATAGCCCATAGTGAGCATTAGTCATGTGTCTAAGGTCTAGATGTCAATGGAGGCTCCATTCTAGGTGTACCATAGATGGATGACTTATGTTGAGGAAATATTCAAAAACCCCATGATGAACCTCTCCAATCTAGATCGAGAGTTTGGCCATGTGGTAGTTATGCTTGAAGCTAAGGATGCAAGTTCAAAGTAGTTACGAGCTAGATCCTCATAGCCACCATCACATATCAATTGAGTGGTCCCCACAAAAATATTTTTAATGTCTCGATGGATTTTTGTTTTGATTTTGAATTATAGTTGTAACTACCATGAGAGGCCATCATGGCTTAAGATGGGAATCTCATGCTATTTTTAAGTGAATCCCATCATTATAGAATGCATAGCCATATTATAATTAAAGGGTTGACTAAGTTGTGCTTGAAAGTGCTGCCAGATTTAAGCCAAGATTTCACCTCCTTTTTGCTTCACCCTTTTGAACTATAAAAGTTTGCCATGATCGATATTGTTGTAACATAACTTTTTATAGTGAATGTAATTTTATTTTTCTACAAAATACTTGTTTTATGTTTCAAATTATCTTTCATCTCCATTTTTAATGATTTCTAATGTTAGATTAATCAAAATAACACCTTGACATTAAATATATTCTATGGTTATAATGTGTTTACATTTTATAATCCCTTTATGAACTCTTTCATTTCTATTCTCATAATACTTTTAATTTGTGTGCTAATCTATAAGTTAGCATGGAGGTTTATCTATGATCTACTATAAACTTCTAGTATTCATAATTAGTGAGGGTTCATAGTTGAGAAATGCTCCCCTATTTACTCAAAATCTTTCCATTGTGTGTTCTTGAAGGTAGAAATCTTGGTGAAACTTAGTCCACAGTGGTATATCCATGATAAGGGCACTTGTTTTAAAGCTCAATATTTTGATCTCATTCTAAATCTAGAGGCAATCTTTCCTACTTTACTCTTCCCTCTCTTTTTTTATTTATTTTTAAATATTGAAACACCCTTTCCCATTGTGTTTATAAAATAGAAGAGAATAGTATATGAACATCAATAAAAACTCTGGATAATTAGACCTATATCTAATAATATCATATTGAGATTCCATTAGTGGTACTACATCTCTTGGGGACTATTTCTATCACATCTTGATTTATCACTAAGTTGATTTACCTAATTATCTATGGATTATTATGGTTGTTAGATTGATTAATTAATTTTAAACTAAACTATAATTCATAAGCTATTATGGGACAATTGTATGTTACTTGGTTACATGATTTCATTTCTGAGTTAGATTTATTGTAAATTATTTACATTATGATCATGTTAATTATTGTTACAACATTATTTTATGGTATATATCATGATGTATCAGGATAACTACCTTCTTATCCTAAGTTGGATGCAAGAGAGTTTCATCCTTCAGAGCATGACAAAGGGAGAGCATCATCAGAGAGTATGACATACATGAATATGTTTAAGGATGATAGAGGAATGACTAATACCTATTCACACACCACATTAGATAATACATAGTATATGAATTGTGTAGATTATTAGTGTTAGTACAATTTTGAATTTTTTTACATTTAGATATTAGATTTTGTGTGTTAGTGAGTGTTATCTTTGTTTAGTACTTATATATGGAATAAATCATGTGTGATTACATTTCATATATTTTACATAGACTTAGTACACAATGTTGTAGTATCATATATTTTGTTATTGTACTCATGTTTATTTGTGATTATAGAAATGTAAATATGTGTAGACAATATCTAGTTACTATTATATATAGACTAAGAAAAATGTCATTGTAATGTTTTAAAACATTAATATTTTTATCATTGATATTCAATAATATCAATAAATTCCTTAAGATAATAAGATAATGAAATACATATATAGTCTATATAATCTAGTAATAATAGAAACAATTATTTTGTTATGATTGAAATAAATAATTGTTTGGTCTACCATTTTTGATATAAGAACATAATAGACTTTGTGTTAGTCATATTACTATAAAATACATGAGGTTATTATATTTGATTAATTATTTAAAGAGATTAAATTATCCTAAACACTAACCTTGGATATAAACCTAGGTCTTTGTTAGCATGCATAGACTATATTGAGATTAAAAGTGTTATTTATCATTTTGAATAATGTTAAAAGTGGACTTTTTCAGTGGGGTAATTAGTCATGTAACATAGTTTTGATCATGCAAGAATTTTAAAAACATTTAATGATTAATGAATTGAGAAAATTTAAAATTTAAAGAGAGATTAGGGATTTTATTAGTTTCATTAATGGAAGTTAACTATGTTTTTAATCTCTATTAGAATTTATAAACTTAGATTATGCATGGTGACTGTGAGTTTGGAAGTTGCATGCAAGATCAATTTGGTAAAAGATATATGAGGAAAATAAGGATAAGAGGTGAGTAAAAAATAATAATGGGACATAAAGGAGAAAGGACAAAGTGTAGAGTAAAGAAGATCAAGATTTCTAGTTCATTCAGTTTCATAGTGGAAACATTAGAAAGGTTGCTTATGTCATTTTGAAAATTGCTTGTCTTAGAAGAATCTATATGAAAAATAATATATTTTAGGTATTTCTAAAATGGATTTAATTTTTAATGGATATGGGTATATCCCTATGGATGGATTGGCCATCCAAAACACTAAAACACTATCCTTTAAACCCCTAAGAGATGGATTTGTACTGTGTATGGGAAAATAATAGGGTTTATAGATTTAGTGTTTAAATGGAAAATGCCTTAGCTTAGGAAATATAGTACCTGGGTAGTTGGTTTTGAAATATATTCAAAGACTAAGTTTCATTTTGGATATACAATTATATTTATACACTTAGTTAGATAAAGGTTGAATGTTGAGTATATAAATATATTATATAGGTTTCATGTATATTTTATTTAAAAGTCTGAGTTGATTTAAGAATGGAATAAATCGACATAGGAATTATAAGTACTTATAATTATAAAATTCAATTTGGAATTATCCTATATATATGTTGAATGAATACATTATACATTAAACAACATACATATATAATTATATTATATGTATTCTTATAAAATAAGAAACAAGTTACACTTATTTATAAATGGATTAGGGTTATTCATTATTCAAACCATGAGAATATAGGGACAAGTTTGGAAAGTATTTTTGTGTTAAAATTTTTAAATGAAGTCAATTAGCGTAAATACGTAAGTGATTGTTGTTAAAATGTTGACTAAGTTTTATTTGTTATGCGAAATAATTAATAAATATGTATATGTGTCAACTACATGTATGGTTGTTAATAAATTATGATATATATATATATATATATGTCCATGAGAATATAGGGACAAGTTTGGAAAATATTTTTGTGTTATGAATATTAAATGAAGTCAATTAGTGTAAATACATAAGTGATTATTATTAAAATGTTGACTACGTTTTAATTGTTATGTGAAATATTTAATAAAGATGTATATGTGTCGACTACCTTTTTATCATTTAAAACAAAGAATATAGTTGTTAATATATATATATATATATATGTATGTATGTATATGTATGTATGTATATATATAATATACATACATACATATACATATATGTATATATATGTATATGTATGTATGTATGTATATACATATATGTATGTATATTATATACATACATACATACATACATACATACATATATATGTATGTATGTATGTATCTATATATATATATATGTATGTATTTATGTATATATATATATGTATTTATGTATGTGTGTGTGTGTGTATATATATATATATATGTATATGTATGTATGTATATTATATATATATACATACATATACATACATACACATACATACATACATAAATAGATACATATATATATATATATGTATGTATGTATGATGTATGTATGTATGTATGTATGTATGTATATGTATGTATGTATATATATAATATACATACATACATATACATATATATATATACATACATATATGTATATGTATGTATGTATGTATATTATATATATACATACATATATATATATATACACACACATATATACTTATATATATATATACATATATATATGTATATATATATATATATATATATATATATAATGAACCATATAGATAGATAGGCCCCCTAACATATAGAATTTTTTGGCACCCCCCACTATAATATCTCACATGTTTAGTATTACTACCTTGGGGAATTTTCAATTTCATGGAATGATTGCATGTATATTAGTACATCTCTCTCTCTCTCTCTCTCTCTCTCTCTCTCTCTCTCTCTCTCTCTCTCTCTCTCTCTCTCTCTCTCTCTCTCTCTCTCTCCCTCTCTCTCTCTCTCTCTCTCTCTCTCTCTCTCTCTCTCTCTCTCTCTCTCTCTCTCTCTCTCTCTGTGTGTGTGTGTGTGTGTGTGATCAAATTAAGGTAATATATATATATATATATATATATATATAGAGAGAGAGAGAGAACACTAATAATACATACATAAACAAACTATGTATATTTGTTTATAAACTATGAGTATAAAATAGGGGATGTGTGTGTGTGTGTGTGTGTGTGTGTGTGTGTGTGTGTGTGTGTGTGTGTGTGTGTGTGTGTCTGTGTGTGTGTGTGTGTGTATAGTGTATTTATCTTCCAAAATAGTGAACTTGAGAAGTAAATTGTGTCAAAGTTTAAATGGATAATTATGAACAGTTTGCATTATTTGAAAATGTACAAAATTGTTTCAAAGTCTGTTGATATAATATTAGATATATTTTTTATTCTATTGATACAAATAGAAATATATAAATAGTATAAACCTCTAAATAAATAAATAATGGCAAAGTGTAGGTTGATATGGTGAATTGTTTATTATACTATGTTTCCAATAATTCATATATAGTCTAAGGACTTTTTTTTTCTTGGGGCGGGGGGGGGGGGGGGGGGGGCGGGGGGTTGGGGGGGGAGGAAAAAATAGGATTATATAAATATATACAACCCTATATGGGTCTAGTTGCATTTTTATGAAAATTTCAATATCTTTAGAATCACATAAGTTTTTTATAAAGAAAAATGAAAAATACTTTAGTATGACAGAACATAAATTAAGTATTAAAACATATATATTATTAGATACATATTATGCATGGTGAATAAAGATACAAAACATATCTATATGATAACTTAGGATTCCCATATACATATATAGCCTATATTTATACATTGGGATGTGTGCCTATAATTATAGCATCTAACTAGTAAAATTTAGTCACAGAATCCTAAGGGATATGACACTATAGCTTATGCATTAAGCCTCCCTAAATAATAATAGGTTACATAAATGAAATAATATGCTTTTAGTTTATGAGTTAATCAATATTTTAAATAATTATGACTATTATTTTCAATTTAATAAAATATATGATATACTATAACATTGTTGGTTGTATTGTATTTGAATTTACTTAGGGAAATTAGATCATGCAATCTAAATATATATTACACCCATTTGGTATTAAAATTATACTTATTATATTTATTATTTATCATAAATAATATTTAAAATATTAATTCATACATTTGAAATACTAAATGTATGAATAAAGATGATTCCTATATTGGAGCATGTTTTATACTTGCTAGTAGAAATAGTATTTATGAATCTATTGGTTATCTAAATATTAACCAAATCTTGCATTGCTTGCACTAACAAACTAGTGAGATGGACTTCAATATCTTACTTAGCATCACCAATGATAAATGAAGGTAATCTGATCAAGTGGTATGTATGAATTTGATTGATCCTATATATCAATAACTATTTGAAAAACTTTGGCCAAAGTAATGTTTAGATAAGCATTGTATTTTCATATGTATGATTTACATGTTTGTGAGATATCATATTAGAAAATATTTTATTTATGATACACATCATGTATTAAAAATATTATATCCATTAAGGAAATTTTTAATTAAAAATAATCCCCCTAAATAAATCCCTAAAATACAGAGTATGATATATGAAAACAATACAAATCACTAAAAATATGACATCATCCCCTAGGGTAATATAAAATATAATATTAATTATTAATTAAATAAAACTTACTTAAACTTTTTAATTAACTTATTTTGGTTAAGATAATTTTACCTATTTTATTCCATTTCTTCCTTTTTAATGGAAAGTGCAGTTTTCTAGTTTTTTATTTTTAGTGAATATAGAAAGTACAAACAAAAAAGCCATCAAATTTATTAGATAAAAATGCATTTTTTTAAATTTTTATCTATTAGGGGGCTTTAAGATCTTAGATATTCTTTAACATGAAGTGAAGGGTAGAAATTATTCTTAATTTAATCATATAATATGTTACCATCTTGTCACTCCTATTGCATGTGAGATTTCATGGGCTCATGAGCTAACACCAAAATATGCTAGGTTTTTTCTAGTTAAGAGATATCTGAATGGAAACCACTAGATTCAAGACTAGATTAACAACTTTCATAACTATAAATGTCACACCAAACTAAGAGAGGAGAGTTTAATTTTTATAATTATAGAAGTTTGGAGGTGAATCAAGGAAGGAAGTCAACCTTGAAATTAACTAAGGGAGTCTATGGAAGATGAATAAAATAACTACAATGAGAGAGAGAACAAAACCCAAGATGAGTTATGTCGTGGTGGTAAGGTAAATATCATGGACTAGAGGGGAAGCCATTTCCATGGAAATAAGTCTAGTGGTGTTCATGTTATTTCCTTTATCTTTGAAATAATATATAGAGGGTAAAATTTACACTATTGTTAATGTTGCTTCCTTCATTTTATAATGGGTGTTAATGGGTGTTGATATTGTTTCCTTCGCTTTGAATATTGATACATAATATAATTCAAATATTTGATTAATAGTGTTTTTATTATAATATAAGTGTAACACATTGCATTACGTTGTAGTAGTAATGCCTAGGGTTTGTTTGTAACATTTAAATTTTTATGTTGTTGGTAGCTATAATATCTACCTAGTCTAAATCCATTTGTACCTTAAATTTTGTTCTTTATCATGTTAAAAATTATATACCACTCATTGGAAATTAATTTTATGTAGGGTAGACTCTATTTAATAAGGCATGTTTATGTTTCAACCATAATAGAATATTACCATGCCAAATTGGTCTTAGAAATACCTTCCATGAGACCATTCAATCTCCTTTATAAAATGGTAAATATCATGTAAACTCATTCAACTTATAAAGACCAATAATTTTTGATAATGGGTAGGTTTAGATGTGAATATTATGATATATTAGGAATAACCTATTGTAAAACATTTAAGGTAAGAAATTATACTTGAATTTTTAGGGCACGTAATGACAAATGCTTGTTGTTCTTGAAGAACAATTGTCTTTATAGATCATGTTATACCATTAACGCATGCAATTTTTTATATTTTGCAATGATGGTAGATGATGAAGAGTTAATTCTTAAGTGTAAGGTATCACCAAGAAGATAATAATTCTATAATGCAAGAATCTTGTAAAAATGGTTGGTATTAGACTATGAAGTACATCATTTGTAATTTTAAAGGGAATTCAAGTTTATTATTAAGATCTCATACATAGATTTATTTTGAGATGTCAAGATACATACATATGGTGATAATAGGATATCAAAATCTATGTAGGGAATAACATTCATTATATATGTGACTAGATCAGCCTATTCATAATTAGTATAAGAGAAAGAAGTTGTCTATTGCTTTTATTGAATCAATGAGGGAAATATTTATAAATTTTAGGCAAGGCATGTGCCAAGAAAACACTAATTACATTAGATTAGGTAATTTATATGAACCAAGCAATTTTTAAGGTTTCATGTCATTAAAAAATCATATAAGTATTTCATGTGTTGGTGGATAAAGGTGGTTTTATTATGGGTTAGTCTATTGCCACTTGTAGTTGCCTTCATTATTTGGGGATACCAATTATAATTGACCAGGTGATTATACCCATATTGGATTAAGAAGTAACCACTTTTAGTGTAAATGCACTCATATTTGTGTTTATTATATCTATGGGTTTGTGTCTTATTTTTATGCTACCATCGACACCTTCAATTTCGCTATCTAGGATGACATTTAGATACAACATTGGATTTATTTTAATAATGATAGGGACTAATATTGGCATGTTCTTACCTTCATTTACTGGGCCATGGTTTCATAGCTTAATACAAAAATGGCATGAAAAATGGCCTAAAAAATCTGCAATGATAAGGATATCATGAGAAGGAAACTAGCTCCATCAGTTTTGAGCTTTTACTCTTTTGATAATCTCACCATTTCATTGCATTATTTTCAATTATGTTATTTTTGCAATAAATGTCAATTGTAGTCCATAAACAATTAGGTCATTTTTTGGAATAATTCCTATTTTTTTTTTAATATCTACAATGTAAAATTACTCTAGAAATTGACATATGTAAAATATGAGAAATACCCTATTACACCACTATAGATTATATTGGAAACTTTGGGTTTGTGTGTGGATGTTTTCACAACAATTGGAATCACACTATATATAAAGAAAGTATTATTTAATCTCTAAATAGATGATGAATTATGTAGTAGTAAATATATAGGAAAATAAACTATAATATGCATCTATGTGAGAGAAGATTTGTAAGTCAATGAAGATTAAGATAATGATACAACTAAAGATAATGGAGCTAACTTGTAGCCTAAATCCACTAAACCAAATGTCAAGAAAATTTTCTTAGTGATTGGATGCTAATCCATGGTGTAGTTGATGTGGTTGATTTACAATGGTTATGCTTTCCAATTAACCATACCCTCTATGGTTGAGAATAATTTATCTAATTGTGGTTTATGCACAATTTTCTTCTTCAAAGGATTTAGCAATAATGAGGAGTAAAATTGATCACTGAAGCATATCCTTGGATAGATGAAATTTTTAACCTTTCATATATTGTATGAAAAATAGATGTAATATGTATATGTAAATTTCATTTGATAATCAATTTTAATTATATCAAAACAAAAAAATAATAGTCATACAAGAATTCGATGGCATGGAATCAATATCAATGTATAATAATATGATAAGATATCTCTACATTGATAGGAATTTATCTATTGCAAAATAGGTAAACATTTATGGGAATAACCTTGGATCACAATAGTCTAGTATATTCCATTCATATAACAAATTCTACCCTTTATAAATTTATTCATAAAAATCTCAATCGTTCATTGAATTTATTTATAGACCTATTCAAATGGGAGATGTTTGTTGGCATTTTAATTAGCTCATTTTAAGGTATTCATGTGTGAGACTTGTCTCTGAGTAGACAAGTCTCACACATGATTTCCTGAAGCATATCCTTGGAGAGATGAAATTTTTAACCTTGCATATATTGTATGAAAAATGGATGTAATATTTATATGCAAATTTCATTTGATAATCAATTTTCATTGTATCAAAACAAAAAAAATGGTTGTATAGGCATTCAATGGCATGGGATTAATATCAATGTATAATAATATGATAAGATATATCTACATTGATATGCATTTATCTATTGAAAAATAGGCAAACATTTTATGGGAATAACCTTGGATCACAATAATCTAGTATATTCCATTCATATAATAATTTCTACCCTTTATAAATTTATTCATAAATATATCAATATTTCATTAAATTTATTTATAGACCTATTCAAATGGGATATGTTTATTGGCATTTTAATTAGCTCATTTTTAAGGTATTAATGTGTGAGACTTATCTCTAAGTAGACTTGTTGGAATAATCACATAAATAATGAAATGAAATTTCATCTATTCAGATTTGGAGTGGTCTGTACACTTTTTCTAGTGATGGGTTGTGTTTTTCCACCATTGCTCATTCATAAGGAAGGGAATGGAATTTTCATGAAGAAAATAAATGAATATGTAATAATTAATATGGAATCCTACTAGACATACAATTTTGCCCATGTTTTGGATCATTTTTATTTCACACCATAAGGCTATCAAACCTTTTTGAAATGATATGTGATGGATAAGTCTAATTGGGGTGGCACTCAAAAAACTCTCCTATAATTATAGGCCTTGATCTTGAAGCCAACATTGAGTATTGTTTAGACATGGGCATCATCATTTATGAGTCTCCTAAATTCAATTCTTTGGTGGTCTTCATCGACATATTTTTTTCTAATTACTATCTTTAATATTCATCTATGTTGTTTTCCTATATTGACAAGTATGATCTTAGGGGATGATTGTAAATAGCACAGGTATTATGGGACTTCAGTTTCATTTGGGGGAATGGAGGGGAAGTATTCAAATGCCACCACTTCTAGGTATTTAACTTCTATCTAGGCCATGGCTAATTATGTCATTATCATTATTGCTTTGAATAAATATTTGCATGCTGAGAAATATGTAGTAATAGTTTTTGGTACATCTTATGGTGCATCTTAGCATGGTTTTAGCTCAAGTGTCTACACATAACAATAAATGCATTGGTAGCATCTACATAATTCTATATTTTTATTAAATCACTCAAACTTATGGCAATGGCAACATTGTCACATGATTTGTGGGAATAACTAATATGTTGTCCTTCACTAGTGGTTTTGTATCTGACTCATTTCTCACTCTTTTTAGAACCATTTATATCTTTTATATAGTAGAGTTGATGGAAATTTAGTTAAATATTCTAGTCCTTGGATTATGAATCATATTATATAGGCAAAAAATTAAGTTTGTCTATGGGTTTTCTTAGAGATGCATGTTGCTCAAAGTCTAATCATATTTTTTATATGTTGAAGTTTCCCAAATGTTCTATGGACTTTTTCAATAATAAACATTAATAAGAACAAGGTATATAAATAGTATCCATGTTGTTGGACCTTTATTTGATATCATTGGGAAGTGGATTTAGGAATTAAAATTTATTGGCTCATGGATCAAATCAATTTGATCTAAGAATCTCTAATCAAAAGAAGATTTTAGATTTATTCAATTGATCACATTTTGGAACATGTTTTGGTTTAATGATTTTCCTAATGTTGTTAGTGTATAAAAATCCAAGGAATTTTGTGTCTAATGTATTATACCATTAAGGGATTTGTTCTAATTATTCTATCTAGTGTAGTGATTATCCTTTATTGTGGAGAACCTAAAAAATAGTTATTGTATATACTGGGTAAAATTATTTGATGTAACCATTTATTTCAGATAAAATATAGTTAAGGAATACACTTGCATATTTTCATGGTTAAAAAAATCACATTTGAAAAGGACTATTAAAATTTTATATTATAAAAGGATTTTTATTCAATGGGTATGAGCTTATCAATCTTGAGTGTTCCATGAAACACAAATTTAAATATAATTATTGCATAACTAAGGATAATACTTTTGTCTCTTAAAATTTTGAGCACTTATTCATAGAGTTGTTGATACCAACATTGTCAGAAATAGTATTATGTTCTATTCATAGAAACAAACCTAGATATGAAATAAATCTTAGCTTAGTAGTTGATATCCATTATTCATATTAGAATTATACATCATAATAATTAGATTACTACTAGAATTTGGTAAGAAATATCATTATTCTTACTAGAAATATGTATCATAATACCTTTATTACTATAATTTGGTAATAAATATTGTGATTCGTATTGGAATTATGCATCATAATACCTTGATTACTAGAATTTAGTAAGAAATCTTATTATTATAATTGGAATTATGTATCATAATACCTTGATTACTAGAATTTGGTAAGTGGAATTCATATAAAATGTACTCAATCTCACACACTTTTATATAAATCTTTGTTTTCAATTCTTTGTGCAATTCTAATTGTTAGTGTCAAACTAATACCTCAAATTTCAAGGGAAATGAAATAATACATAAGACTATCAAAATTGTCTAATCATGGACATAGATGAGAGACATTTTAATACTAGTTATATTTATACAACTTTCATTAAATACATCCAAAATTAAATTTTCATAAAAATAATTAGGTATCTCTTTTTTGCAAAGATTAATCATTATTTAATGGATGGACAACTTGCTGAAGTAGTAAAACTCTAAACAAATTTAGCCAGATGCAACTAGAACTAGTATTTGGTGTGTTCAAGATGCTAATATAATTATCATAATTGATTGATGCATTCTTATTCTTATTCTTCCCATTAATGTACATGTTGAACATTGTCATTTATTATGGGAGAGTTTGTTGAGCATTGTCTTTGAGTGTTGACCTTTGATATTTAATGTTGTCATTGATGTTAAACGTTCTAATGAAGATGCATGATTATTTAATTTATGTCAATCTAATATCATTGATGTTAAAGGTTCTTGTGAAAATGCCTAGTCAAATGAGTTTTGTTGATAGCATGAGTGTTGTTATTGTGATGAAAGAATATTGTTTAAAGAATGTTCTAATGTCAATTTGAGTGAAATCATTGAGAAGTAGCATGTGTGAGTATAGGTAAGTATAAAAAATATAAATAAATTTATAATGATATGTCTATACCTTGTGAGATGGTATTTTTAGGTGGCATGATGAAATGATTGAACTTCAAAGAAGAAGCAGTGTGTTTTATATAATTATTTAAGTAATTTTGAAGATGCTTTGAATAAGCTATAAATATTAGAATACTTTGAAGAAAACTTGATAATATTTAGGAATGAGAGATGTTTTAGTTTATACATGAGGTGTTGAGGACCTAAAAAATAATTATAAGGTCATCTCTAAAGATCTATATATGCAGTTTTAAAGATGCTATTAAGATCCCAATTAAGTTTTAAAGATCTATAAGTAGCTCTAAAGATATTATATTGAAGCTCCAAAGAAGAGTGACTATATGAGTTTACTTGAGAATACACAAGAGACATTTAAAAATAGGAGAGTTTCAATGTGGAGTCTATAGGGTGGCTATAAGGTTAGATTCAAGTCATAATAAGACATGCGAGTTAAGGCTTAGAAAGAAAGAAGAGATATGGTGACTAGATGAGGTAACATAATCTATTTCCATGACATGGGTAAGTAGGTGAACATTGAAAAAGGTGATTCAAGTTTTTTTAAGTATGCTAATGAATTATTAGATCTTACTTTGTAAGTAAAGGCTTTAAAAAGTGTTTCAAGGTTTCTTGAGTGCACAAAATGAAGAGTTGTCTAATCAAAATGGTTTTTTAAGTGCTCATTGGCATATGAAATATCTACATGAGATCTTAATATTTTAATTGTACATGAGTAAGGGTTCTAGATAAAATTTACAAGCATTGGTTTTTATAAATATGATCTAATTTTTATGAATGATCATTATGATTGGAAGTTGTTTTAAACCCTCATAAAACCCTAATAGTGACCTCATGTTGAATATATTGTTATATATATCTTAGAAGATTTTGATATTATTATACAAGTGATTAGATGTTGAATTAAAATCTCCCAATAATATTTAGGTGTGACTAGTTTCTCAGGTGAGTGAGTAGACCCTATAAGAAAGGGCTTGTCTTTTGAAGATTAGTTATAAAAAATAGAGTTCACTAAGTCAAAGTTACCAAGTGGATGAAATCAAAGTGTGAGACTTTTAATTTTTTTTAAATTAAGATTTATAGATAGGTTAAATCTCTCATGTGAAAATTTGGTGATCAAGTTAGCTAGTCACTAACATACTTAGTGGTACATATTGTAAAGAAATGAAGCAAAAGTGAAAAGATGTTTCTTGATGTGTTTTCATTTAAGAATGATGCATTGAAATCTACGATGATTTGGTTTATGTATTTAATGATCTATCCATGATTTTTAGAATATTAGAATTTAGTGTTAAAGGTTGAAATATTAAATTCAAAATGGCTTATCTAGCTGAGTAGAGTGTGTGAGAGAGAAGGTTGATAGATTGGTCTGTAAGACCAATAGTTTTCATTAGATCTCATGATATGATTTGTTGAGGTTGATATGAGGATGTAATAATATTACATTCATGTATTTAAATACATTTAATATTGTCAATAATGGTTCATATGTTCATGTTTCCTTAACTATGTTTTTAATCTAGTTGGCAGTTCTGATTGAACATCTTGTAGAGAAGTATTTGAGCATGTTTAGCCTAAGTTAAAGCATCAGATGAAGTTTTAGATGAACCTAATTTCATGATGTTTATAAATATAATTTTTTTCATTAGTTTTTTGGAAAAATTGAGTATATGCCTCAGTTATTCAAGATAGAGTTTTTGTATATGCATAGGCCTTTTATATACAATGATTTGATAAAGGGTTCAAGTGGTAGTTAGACCTGAAAGGTATTGTAGACCTAAAGTAAATTTATATAAGGTATATTTAAGTGGAATATTATTTTTTCCTTTAATTTGATGTGTTTTTATATTCTTAAACAAATATCAAAGGGTAATGTGTTGTTATGAAGGCCTATTAGGTCTTCATAAGCCTAAAAGAAGAATAAGGGCTAATTTATATAGGGCTAACCTATTTTAGTAATTTATTAATGATTAAGGCATGTTATTTTAATATTTTATAACCTATTCATGGATAACCTAATTTATTTGAATATTTATCTAACTAACAAGGATATGATCAAGTGATTTGAATAAAAACAAGGTAGTTTAGGCCTATTATGTATGCTTAGAGAGAGAGAACAAAAGAAACTAAGATAATGATATGGATCATTTGCAAGAATAAGGAGGTCATGAAAACCATTATATAAATGTTTTCAATATATATTAGAGGTTCTAAATATGAGGATAAATGTTAGAAGACCTAATCAAGCCATGAAGAGGGCTAGTTGAGGAAAGAAGGTTGAAGGCCAATTTGAGAGGGACTGAAGAGAGTGAGGAGATGAAAGAGTATATCATCACCTATTGTATAATAAATAAGGGTTTACTAATGTGATCAGATAATCATGTGGTTGAGTCGGTGTTGAATCATCTAGAGGCTTGGTGCATCCTTGCAAGTGGGTGCTTGTTAAAGCCTAACTGAGTTGGTGTTGTGCTAGTCAGGGTTGGTGTTCCATGTGAATTTGATGCTTCACTAAAGTTTGATGTTTGTATTATAGTAATGTAGTCCATTTTCTTCATTTGTGAGTTTTTTTCCCCTAGAGGGTTTCCCATGTTTATGTTATGTTCATGTGTTTCATACTCTTATGATTTGATGTTTATGCTTGATAAGATGTACATGCTTATTAGAATGATTCATGTATGGTTAAGTGGAATTTAATGAAAAGTTTATAAATACTGATTCAACCCCTTCTCAGTCATCTTATTTCCAATAGTACATCCTAATATAATATGAATATCTACATAGGGTTAGAGCATGGTAGTCATATTAACCATCCTTAAAAATGTTTATTAACAAATAAAACATGAATGTTAACAAGGGATTAGAATATAATTTATAGTTTTGGTATTCATCATCATTTTCCACTGAATTTGACAAGAGTATAGATGAACTGTTAGAATCTAGACTAATTAAAATTCAACTAAAACTTACCAAACTATCAATATTAGAGTTTCATTTAGATATAGGAGTTTTTATAAAATGGATTGGAAATTGAAGAGAATTATGATGTTATTGAGATAATGTCTCATTTATATATAAGATTTTTTATATAATAGATTGGAAAATTAAAAAAATTAAGATATTATTGAGATAATTAATTTTTTTCTATATTCAGAAAATATTATTGATTATTGATGTTATTTATAATATTCTAATGATTTAAGTGTCAAAAAAATAAGAATAAAAGTATTATAAGTATTGTAGAGAAATAATATTAGTTGATTTTTTTTTAAATATTGATGCCGTAAAATAGGCAATCAACATATTTAATATAATCAAGTCCAAGTTAAAACATTATTTAGTAGTTATTCTTAACATTTATTTGATTAAAAATGGTACACATAAGTGATGGATATTAATATAAAATATTACACTTTATTTTTACTGAAACTTATCTATATATCTATTATTCACATTAAGGCAATGTTAAAAATATTTTTAAAAAAAATTGTTATACATAGATAATGATAATGTTATACTGATGTACAAAACTTAATTTTTTATTAATTCATATAATAAATATTTAATAATTATTTTCCTCACACACACACATGCACACACACGCACGCACGCACACACACACACACACATGCACGCACGCACGCACGCACGCACGCACACACGCACGCACGCGCACACACACACACACACACACACACACACACACACACACACACACACACACACACACACACACACACACACACACACACACACACACACACACACACACACACACACACACACACACACACAAAACTACCTATTAAATTTTATTATTTCATAATTTTATGTGATAAAAACTAAAATCAAACATATTGAAATGGTTTCTTTCTATTTTTAAATGATGCATGTCATGTCATGTATTTATTCTTAAAATATGACTAATAGTATTCACATTACTTCAATATTTTTAAATGATAAATTCCATGTCATGTAAATTTATTATATTAAATATTTTTGCAATGTTTATAACAAAAATATAAAACCATATAAAAAAGAATTAATTTTATCTTATTTTAAAATAAGGTTACTAAAAAGGTATTTTAGAACATATGTGCTTTATTTTTTGGAAGACGGTTATGTTGTATTAAATTATTTTAATAGAAATTATTATGGTTTTTAGTACACAAAAAATCCTCTATAGAAGGTATGTTCCTTTTTTTAAAAGAAAGTATTTTGTTTTTTTCATAAAGTATTATATATTGATGTAATAATCAAATATTGTAGTTAAACTATACTTATTTAGAAATATAAATTATAATGATAAAATATGAATTAAAAAAAGATAAAATCATTTATTATTTTATTTTATTTTTAAGAGATAAAATAAGATAATGACTATCTAGAAATATAAAAACTATTTTGAGCAAGTCTTTTAATATCTTATTCTAACCCCACTTAACCAATGTAGTTAAGTGATTTATTATTATTTATATTTAATTTATTTTTAAAATAAAAGATAAATTGATTTTTAATCAATTTCTTAGGAGGCCCATTTTACATCCAAATTTCCCCTAATGACATGAGTACTAACTTGTCTCTCTAGGTTCTCTCTCTGGATTCCCTCACTATCACTATCTACCCATCTATGAAGGTAGGGTTTTTCTATATTTTGGGGATTATGAGTGAAATTTATGGTCAATGGTTGGTGTGTAAAATCACTCAGATGATGCTATCCCTCCACACAATAGTACTTATTATAGACTACACTTGAGATTATCAGAGATAATAGAGATTGTGTAACTTTTGTTCTATGGAGCATTATATCTATTACTATATTTATTATCAAAAAGTTATGCTTAATGGATATTTAATTAATTTATAATATGCATTGATATTATTTGTAGTATTATTGTACCAACCATGGTTGGATTATATGTAATTACTTTCTTTATGCAATTATGTTTTGTTTCATGTTATGCTAGTGATAAGTAAATGTTAAAGGTTATGTGTTTATTTTATGTTTAACATACTTAATTAGTATGTTAAGATCATTAATTATATTATCATGGTGTAATATAATGAAAGAATACATGGAATGTGTGTGTGTGTGTGTACATACATTCCATATATTATTTCATTATATTAGACCATGATAATATAATTAATGATCATATGTGTGTGTGTGTGTGTGTGTGTGTGTGTGTGTGTGTGTGTGTGTGTGTGTGTGTGTGTGTGTGTGTGTGTGTGTGTGTGTGTTATTCAAGTAAATCATAGTGAGGATGTTACTTTGTGGTATTAGAGTTGTTGCTTAAAATCTAAGACTTAATGAGTCCACTTACATTTTAATATTATTATGTTATCAAAAATAAGAATGGTGTAAGCAAGAACATTTGGAGAGGTTCCTATTGTACCATATAATTTCACCCTCATGCAAGAGTTCTTTAAGATCTCTCACTCATCGATAAAAAATGGGGACAACCCCAAGTTGTGGTATCTTGTGATGGGGTTTAACCTCCATAGAAGGTTATTTCCTCTTGGTAGCTCACAAGTAATGAATTGATTTTACTTAGAAAAGGGATAGAAGGATTACAAGTAATGAATAAAAACATAAACAAGGTGATTCACAAAACTTAAAGACACTCCAATTTGTATGAAACTAACACTAAGGTATTTTAAAGACAACCTTCACTCACACAATCTCTCCAACTAGTCATTTTGATTCAATATTTCCAAAATTAGGCCCACTAGGTAAAAGATGTAGTATGCAGGAGTATGAAAGTCACAAAATACCAAAAAGCACAAGTTTTAGACCTTCAACAATGGTAGAAAATCTACAAAAAGCCAATAAAGATGAAAAATTACGAAAAAAGACACCCTTCCACAAATAAATTATATACAAATTGACTATAACAATAGATTCAAGAAAGAGATAGGAAAAAAATGATGTCTTATTATTTTAAATGATATTTTACAATATTTTGATAGGTTTTTACCCTATCAAATGAGAGTATATTTTATAAAGGGGGAAGAAGTGGAAGATATAGGAGAAAAAGGAAGAGAGAGAGAGGAGAAGTAAGATTTTAGAAATCAATAAATGCCAATAAACCACCTTCCATGGATTATAAACCACATTAAAATTAGCTAAGCATTGATCCCCTCTCATCAAATTAACCTCTAAAGGTCAAAAGGGTATCCAAACCTTCTTATTGGCATAAAAGGGCACTAGAAGATGAAAAACATTGAGGATGATGATGTCATACTCTATTAACTTGAAGAAAAGTATTCAAATACTAGAAACCATATTGAATGCTCCAAATTTAACTTCCAACCTCCAAACTCTCCCACATGGCTTCTAGAAGGACTTGACATGATGGTTAGTGGCCTCGACACTTTATGCTTACAATTGACCCTAAAGGTTAAGTTTGAGTGTTTTTTTTTCATGTTATATTTTTTTATCAACTAAAAATTACACGTCCAACCTAAAAAAGACACCATTATACCTGTAAATCTCTTAGAATTCATTGATGAAGGTCTCCAAGCTTGAACCACCTTCAACTAGTTATGTAAGAACCTACTCCCAAGGCCATTTTTCACCATGAGAACCACTTATAGACCTGTATAAGACATAAAAACATCCATATCATTCCTATTAGGAATAAAATTAATATTTAGGCCACGTTCTAGACCTGAAATAATGGTGTAAATCACCATTAAACCTACAACCATTCACAAATGATCAAATAACATGGGTTTTTGACCCTTCAACTCAACAAGGCACGATAAAAAACCCTATGAATAAATAAAAGTGTCAGATAATAGTTATTAATGTCCCATTAGGCCTCTTCCATGAATTTATACCATTTTTCCCTTTGAATACCTATAAAAATAGGTATTTTTTGGCCATTTTGGGCCTCTTAGGCACCCACACGTGCTAATTGTTTTTTAAAAATATGTTATAAAATATATTTATAGAGTATTATACACATTATAGGTGGTTTATAAGTGATTATAATCCATTTAATGGACCTATGAGATCAAAAACCCAAAATTGGTCAAAAAGGCTCTTTTGACATCTCAAACAGGGTTACCTTCTCAGTGATTGTTGATAAAATATAAACCTCCATTATATAACATATTATAATGTATATTTATTAAATATAACCATTATAAATACCTAAAAATATTGGTTTCCCATGCATAATGTGTGTAAATATATGTATGTAAAAAGTTTTCTTATAGGGTTTTACATGCATTTTAAGCTTGCTTAGATTATTAATGATTGTTCATAAAATTTATGAATTTAACCAAAAATAACTATATATTAAATTTAAATAAAATATTGGTAGTAATAAAATACCAAAATAATTTGGGATAACTCTTTATGGTATGAAAGATACATACATTTGAAAAGAGGGCTTGAACTGAGTGTCAAGACTTGAAAAGTTTGAGTTTACCCTTGATAATGAAATTGACTCATCAATTGTTTAAAAATTACTTAAACACCTCATTCATGACATAAAACATATCAAAATACCTCAATAAGGTGTCATCTTACATTGATAGGGTCTGAATGTGCCTTTATATGATGTAGGCCGATTAGGCCTTAAGACTAGCTTCTAAGATTAATACTATGTTTCAGGTCTTGAAGAGCCTATAGGAGTATATTAGGGTTAATACCATTATTTAAAATTCATCTCCATCCCATGTAACTTCCTTTTGTTTCCCGAAATTCACCTTCTTTCCATGGTCTCTTAAGACTACCTTCTTGATTGGGATCTAATTATAACAAAATAGTGAACATTTACACCGAAGGTATGACCTTTAATATGGAAAGGTAATATTGAATAATTAATGGATACTATTGATACCAAGTTTCATTTTTGAATCCACATGTAGATGCCTAAAAATACCAAATTTCTCAAAAAAAGCAAAGGGTTGCTTGTGTGCAAGACTATGAGAGTGCCTCAATTCTATAACAAAACATCAATAAATTTCCTTGTTAACTAGGTCAACTTGAAGTTATGGAAGGATATAATAGGTCATAATGACATGTTCACCAATTTTGGAAGTTGGATCATCTCTTAAGCACCTTTAAACCTTTAATTTCTCTAACTTAACCCTCAACTATGAATGTGTGTTTGCATAAGGCATCTAGTCAACTTTACCTCTACTTGACTACCTCTTTATGTTATTTGGAGAGTGTTATAGTCATATTAAAAGTGGCCTTAGCATGGTATTCTAGGTATAAAACCCTTTAACCTTCTCTAAAAGACTAATCTTTCCAAACATAGCCAACTAAGCATATTGGTTTTAAGTAATTATTAAACTATGTTCTTTTACTTAGAGTCCTTTAGGAATCCTTCCTACCTTAAACTATCACTACTTATTTTTTGAGAAGACATGATCATCATAAACCGACAATGACTAGGAACCATATCTCCAACTCTTCTACATAACTCTATTTTTGATGCCTAGGGTTTCAATTTCCACACCTTAGTTTGACCCTAGCTCTGAGTTTTAGTAATTTTCACCTAAAATGAAGGCTTTATCTAAGGTTATTTACCCCATTAGACATGGAAAAAAAAATTTAGTTGTTTTACAACTTGAATTTTCTATCAAAATACCTTTTAACCTCTTAAACCATGTTTGATTCACTAACCATAGGTAGTCCTAGTAGTTGTAGGTGGAAATTTTAGGTGTTTAGGCCTAAATATGGATTGAAGTTAAGACCTTTGTTTATACTCTAAGTCTTTTTGATACTTTTGACCCCTTTAATGCCTTCAAAAAGGTACCACATTCCTATCAACTATCTTGAACTTTGACCTTATTATTTTACTTTGAATCAAATAGAAATATCTCATACTTTGTTGAACCTAGATGTAGGTGAACATTTGTTATATGTGTGATGTAGAGGTACCTAGGAAAAGTCTCAAAATTAATCATCTTCTTCTTCATTTGATAAAAATAATCTCCTTTTGAAAGTTTGGTTCCCAAGACTAAGTCTTATATCTATGTATTTTCATTTGTCACTAGGTTTTATACCTCTATACATTATCCTATCATTACTAAAATTATTAATGAGATCATTTAAAACAAGTTATTCCATTCCATTTAGTCATTCATTCACTATTACTTCTCAATTCACTTATTAGCTTCTCACTAGGCAACATTGATAGGTCATAAGTATCCAATCTAATTATTCATTTCAAGGACTAAATATACCTTCATGGCTGATCTTTTCAGATCATATTAAACTTTTTAAAACACATTTCAACCTCTTATCTCTATTCCAATGCTTAATTTCGGCACCTCAACCTCTTAGTAGTAACCCTTAGGCTACTAGATTTTTTTTTTACTTTTTCTCTTGGTTTGAAGATTATGCAAGTTTTCTAATATATCTAAAGGAATTTTACATCACCCTCTATCCTGTTACAAGTCATCATAAAGTTTTAGAGTATAACTTCACCTGTAACTAGTAATTATTTTTTAATCCTTCTCTCAATTAGGCCTATTAAGTCCTATCATAAATCCATAGTACTCATTCTATATCATACCATCCTATTACCAACTCCAAACATTTAAAATCTTGTAGAGGATACTAAATCAGCATGTAATATTAAGTTTCAATTATTTTGAAAATTTTAATGCAAGTTATGGGGTTTTAGGTTTTTAAACCCTAGTTAGGCTAATACACTTAATTATGTAGGCCAAGATCAATATAAATTATCTTTATTTAGTTTAAATATATTTCCAATGCATATAATTCCATATCTAGGTCTGTATTAACATCACACATCTCCTCCAATAGGTTATAACTCTTACATCACCTTGCCACTGTTGCTAATCACCAAAACATAAAGGATTATGTATTTCTATTTGAATGTGTAGGGGTTTATGGAATTATGTACCTTATAATATTACAACCACTTCATAGTCATCACTCTCAAAACATTAATATTATTTGAAACCATGATGGGACTTAATCAAATCAATACCCTTTCTACTTATCATACTCTCACATTCATTCTTGTCTTAGACTGTGCAAACAAGATGTGACTTTGAAAATAGGTGTCTTATTTTTACACAAGTTCTAAGATCTAAAAGTGGTATTATAAACACATCATACCTTTATGCATGTGCTCAAAAATTTAGTAACCCTTGACTAATCATTTAATCAAAAATACAAAAACCTACCTTAGTATTTGACTATATAAACAAAATCTTGATCGTGTAAAGAATAAGATACTCACTATGTAACATGGTATCTTCTTAAATGTCTAAACATTTGAACATTATAATTGTTTCATACCCACCTAATAATTCAAACACTCACCATGGACCCTAGATGAACATACATGTGAATCCTCTCAACAATATAATGACCTTCTTGTTATAGAGTTTCAAATACATTAAGATGTCATAGTTTGGGACTATCAATGTCATAACAGAGTTTTCATCAATTAAATTTATTGATACCTTGATAATTTATTGACACCTTGATACTTTCTTGAGATTTTCAAATACTTTAAATAGCTCATTTACAACATTATTGATAATAGCCTTTTCCTCCATCATAAACTTGACTGTGTTTGACCCCTTTTTACCTTTGTATGGACCATGTACAAGATTTAGAATGGTTCGAGAGATTATACATGTGACAAGGTGTCCATGAGTCCTTCACTAGAAAAATGATCCATTAATAGTTGAAATAACCTCATTTTAAGGTCATTTTCCTTGAAATTACCTTTAATAGCTTAGTAGAACTCCATTGGCTTATGACTGTGTGCTTGATAAGATGATTGTAGGTTGTAGGTATCTTGAGGTAGATTTTAATATGGAAAACTAATTCCTTCATTGGTTTTTCATATAATATTTTTTACCTATCTATAACAAAACCCCATTAACCATACTTGACATTTAATACCTTGAAAAGAAACTGAACACATCTCACTGTCCAAACCAAAAGATATATGTAGGTGTCTTTTAAGGTAAATGATTGTGTGTTGCTTTGATTACTTTATTTGCATATGTTTCATCATATTTTTAAGTATATAATTAGTATATAATAATATAAACTATTATCTACTCATTATTACCACTCCCATCAACCTATTCACAATAGCTTAGATCTCCTTCCACTTAATGCAACTATCTAAGCCAAAAAGATGGTTGTAGGTGCATATTTTAACTTAAATATGATAGTGGTCTAAATGGAGGATTAGAGAGAGTTAGAAATTTTTTAACCTTAAAGCCTCCACCATTTAGCTTAAAAACCTTAAAGTAATTATTCTTACTTTAAAAAAATACTTTGCTTGTCAAAATATCACCTTGTCATAGTCATCCATAAGAACATCTTCTAGGCTTGTTTGGGACTGAGTAACGTTGTGCATATTGTAAGTTTAAAATCACCAATGCTTGAAGGTCAAACCTCATTAAATATCCTTCCCTACTCAACCAAACACATCATTATTGTCTTAGAACATTTATACTATGGTTATAATTTAGTGGAAAGATTATTTGGATAGCCTAGTCTCTCATAGGCCTCTCCATAACATGAAGTTGTGTAGGATCAAGATTGACATTGAAGAAGTTAAGGCAAAGTTGCGTTGAATTAACTTTTATGCTTTGTATGAGGTATATGAATTTATTTAATATATTCATGATACATAATGGTTATTAGGATTTTATTCACACTTGAAAACTAGATATAAACTCTTCATATGGATTCAAATCCCTCCAAGATACCCCCAATCATATTTCAAAACTCTATCTATGGGGGAAACCTGTAACCACTTTATTCAACATAGAATACCATTGATTAAAATGAATTAGATAGGGGTTTTATACCTCAATAATGTCTATTAAACACTTAAAATAAAATTCTTAGAGTGAAATCTAGATGTTACATCCACTATGAAACTCCTCAACATGTACAATTCCTACAATCAGTACTTTAAAACACTAAAACTACCTCAATCAAGATGTGAACAAGTAAAGACAAGACTTAGAGGCTCAACCTCTATTTATCATGGAGGAATTATACCATAATGGTAATTTAATACTATAATTTTCATAACTCTTATTACCTTAAAGCTCACTACTTACTCAAGACATAGATTTAGACCATTGGTTTCACTACTCAAGACTCCAATCAATAGAATTCATCAAAGCAACCTGTACATTAAGACCTTCTCCATTAAAATGAAAAATCCTCATGGAGATGAATTAGGTAATGAAACCACCATTAAATGGAGATAAAATACTTGTATAAAACATACTCAAGAATTATTCTTCATGATATCTTGAAGCAAAGAAATCGAAGAAAACATGGACCCTTTTTGGATGAATAAGTTGTATAAACACCCCTGAACTATTAATGATTGTTCATAAATATGAAGAGATAAACCTGAAAAATAATTCAAAAAATAGGAAGTAAACTAGGGTCCCTATCACTTTTTAAAATATTTTGGCCCATCTCTCTCTCATGGTCATACCAAGTGAAAACCTAAGACTCTCCTAGAGTTGTCCAAGACTATGCAAAATGATTTTTCATTATCATGAAGAACCAAAAGCCTACCAATGCAATCCAACACTTGGGAAGGATTTATTATGATATATGACATTTCTTTCCCTCTATAAACCTTTTGAAGTTCTTGAACCTCAATTAATGGTAGAAAACTTATTTCATGTCTAGTTTGTAGCTAATAGATTTTCCTTATCTCTACTATTTCTTGTGCTAGAATCTAATTTGAGATGCCATTAGAGGATATTATGGACACAATTGATGCATGAATATTATATATAATCCCCTTCATTAATTAAAACCTTCAAAAATATGTTTAGCCAAAGCTCTAAAAGGCTAAAAAATACATCTTTTTGCTCTCAAAATCCTCTCCTCCACTCCAAATAATTTTAAATGGACTTGAACATGTATAAATAGGGAAAACACACACTAATTAGGTGGAAGGAAGTCAAAACCAATTTCATTTCTCCAAAAAGTTACTTTTTCACTTAAAATTTATATTTTGAAGGTCATCAAGTCATCTAATCCACTTTTGGGAAAATTGGATTCTCTAGACATCAATTATGACTCATTAAAAACTATGATAATTTGTGAAAACCTTCTTCCTAACCTTTAATACTCAAACACCCTTAAAACTAGCTAGATCCTTCACTTGCAGCTCAAGACACATTTCCAGGCCTTTTCCTCAAAATCTCCAAATTCACCTTAAATATTTCTTAAAGTGTTTATAAATCTTACAAGGTACGTGAGGTAGGGTCATGAGGTTTGTTTTAATTTCCACCATTGGATCCTCCACTACATAAGGATTATGCTCAGCTCTTCATACCACACTAGGACCTTACAGGATATTGCACTACATTATCAAGTTAGGACTATAAAGAGACTAGTCATGGGGGTAAAAGGTTACTAAATTATCTAAGAGAGTGTATTGATACATCTAGGTAACATTTTTGTATGTAATCCAATTTTGGCCAACATTTATGGTGACCTCTTGGGATTGCATGTTTATTTATGTAATATACAAGTTACCTTAGTCTATCCACTAAGCTTTCAAGGTCACAAAAGTCTTTCTCAAATTAGTTTTCAACTGAGAATAAGGTGGTCACATCTAATTGGGACTCTCAAAATAGCAAGGATAACCCAAAAAAAAACAAAAAAAAAATCTCAAAGAACTTAGGGAAGGGAGGCATACAACAAAAGGGAAATTTGTACAAGGCACTTGAAGGAAAATAATAAAATCTACTCTAATATGTATAAGGTTGTAAATTCCTTTTAGTAACAAGGCTTTAAATGAATCCCATTGACTATGATGGGTAATATCTCTCCATCTATCTAGGTAATCTGAAAATCATTATGTTGTTTGCAGCCATGGATCAAGTAAGGGTCACTCCACAAGTTTTCAAACTTAGTATGGTTACCTAGCTTGGCATTATTGAATCCCACTTGAGGAATCTATCACCCTCTTTGAAATCTCTTACTATGGATATATTATCAAAGGATTTAATGAATTGAGATTTATGTGATTCCATTGTATTCATTGAAATATCCCTCATTTCTTCTATCTCAATGAGCTCTGCCATCCTCACACTCATAGGTTCACTCTCTATTAACTGAAGCTAATGGGCTATCTCTAAGGCAGGTAACTCAAGAGAGATGGGAAACTTGGATTCTCTCCCATATATAAGGACAAATGGAGAGTTTTTAATGGTATCCTTGGGATTAACTCTATCAGCCCATAAGGCTATCCTTAACTTTGAATTCCACATTATTTAGTTTTCCTCCATAGTCCTCTTGATTATTCTAATCAATTTTTTATTCATTGACTTTGCAAGTCCATTACTTTGCGGGTAGTAATTAGAGGATTTTATAAGGTATATGCCCATATGAAGTGACCACCCATTCATTTTCATGAAAAAAATTTCTAAGGTATTCTCTTCAATGATGGTTGATAGTACACCAAACCTCATCACTATACTATCATAGAAGTCCAACACTACTATTTTATTGTCTTGTTTAAGAGCAATTACATTCACCCACATGGTGAAGTAAATAGTGGAAATGAGTACCACTTGTGTCCTCCAATATAAATTTGATTGATTATTCCTATAAGATAAAGGCCCCAGTACATGAAAGGCTTCTCTACCTAAATAGGATTAAGAGGAAGGGATACCAACCTTTGCTTGCCAATAAATTGAGTAAAATTTTGATACATTCTCATCCATGCATAGGCATTCTTGAATAAGATAGGAAAATAATAACTAGACATCATCACTTTTTTTGATGTAGTTCTTGGGTTAAAATGACCTCCTATATGTCCATCATGGAATTGCTCCAAAATCCTAGTCACTTGATCATCATCTATGCATCTGAGTAGTACCCCATTGAGGTATTTTCTAAAGAGAACACCATAAATCAAAGCATAAGGTATGAAATAAAATATGAAATATATTATCTTTCATCTATCCATACTTTTAGGACACTCACTTATTAGAAATAACATTACCATATCTTGGACCTAGCTAGTATGAGGTAGAGATGCAATTATCTGTAAGATATCTTGTATGACCAAAACAACCACTTTATCTTAATGAAGGTTAAAAAACATATGTTCACATAATAATTTACATATTAATATATTAATTACTTGATTTACACATCATATTCCATGACTCTTTTAATTTAACCAACCCTCTTCTCATTTAGTTCTTTATTTAGAAGTAAGTCTCTCAGTCCAAGATGAGATACCATATGGTATATTTTGTTATTAGATAGCATAGGCCTAAAAATCTTCAGAATTATCACATATAAAAGGTGTTGGAGTATTATTATTTATGTACCTATTATGTTTTATAGCGTTCATGAGCTGTAAAGTGTGCTAGTGTTTCTATGACAAAGTGTGCTAAGGTATATTGTGTGAGATATCTTCATTGATGGATTTTGAGCCATAATTGCCTAGTTTGTAATGATATTTCATAATTATATATAAGGTAAAATGGTGTATGTGACTTTATTCAAATATAAAAAAAAATTCCTTAATAATATCCTTGTGATGAATATGTTTTTGTGCAAAGTATGTGACATGTTTGAGCAATATGACATAAGCAAGGTTTGATGCATTTAAATGTTGAGTATATGCATATTTGATCTATTTAATGTATGATGGAAAGGCTTCATGTTGTTTATATTTAATTATCCATTAGAGGTGATAGGAATAATTTAGAATTCTTGTGTTCTTATCTAGGCCATCTTAGTCTAATTGTTAAATTAGACTGAGATAGTAGTTTGGTGGTGTCAAAATTCACACGTGTGAAGGTCTCAAGAGTAGTTTGATATATGGATGGAATCCTATATGAAATCATAACATATGTTTCAAGTTTTAGGTCCATTATATGTATATATAAAAATTAATTAAATGTCAACCATGGCTTCCTAGGATAATTTCATCATTTCCATACTTGGCCATTTTTGCATAAAAATATGATCATTAGAATTCATTTTTTTAAATTTTACAAAGGAAACCAGTTGTGATTGTTTGATATATTTCTTGAGAAAATGGAATCATTTTATAATGGCATAAAATTTAAAGTTTTATAATACTCTAGGATCTATCCATAAAATATGTTTTCAATTCTTGACTGGTCATACAGGTGCATTTATGAAGCTTCAAAGTTGAATGAGGATTTGACTTTCTTCCAAAAGAGACCTTAGAAGGATGTTTGTTTTTTTATTGCTGGTATTAAGATGTTTCATGATGATTTATATATTGTATATTAGTTTAGACTCATTTAGGACAATTTTTATGTATTTTAGAGGTTTGACCAATCCATTATTATATGAACAAATATTAACAATTTGTCTTTTCCTTCATTCATCATGATGGTCATGGTTAATGCATAAAATTCATATGTTTGAGTTATGAAGAGGTGTATTGAGATGTATTTTATATTTATATCATATCTTATGGGTCATGTGGCATGTACCCATGCTCTTGTAAATGGTGTTGTGTTACTATTTTGACCAATGAAGTGTCAAAGGGATGAATAGGTATCCATGAGGCCTATTAGAAGGGCCATGGATAATGGAGTATTCACAAGTTAAGAAAGTGAAATGGAGTGTTTTATGACCTATTGATCATGTATATGTAATTAAGGACCTTTTGGTTAAGTATCTAAAATGTTTCTCTTATTTAGTGAGGGCTATTATATTGTAAAAGAGTTCCCATGTAACATACTATAGAGGGGTTATTTAGGATATGTATCATGTCATAAATGATATATTTTTTTGGTTCAAGTATGTAATGTGCTTTGGAAGATAGGGATAATTTCTTGAATGAGTGTGTGGTATAAGAGAAGGACTAATAGGCTTGTTTGAGCTTAATAGACTAGGGGAGGGTGAATTGAATGAGATAAGAATTTTTAAATTGTAAGAGGCCATAAAATATATCAAAAAATCATTTTAAATATGTGATAATGGTTTGAGAGTGTTTTTTAAAGGTCTAATTGTGTGTATAAGGGAAGTTTGAGTGAAGAAGAAGAAGAGTTATTGCATGCCTATGTGAGAGGTAGATTTGGGATTTTTTAAGTGATAAAATACCATCATTAGTTGTGTGAAATAAAAAATACAAGATGAAGTTTTAGATTATTTATTCAATATGTTTTTTATTATCAAAGGGGTTTTTAGCCTCCTAGAAAGTTAGTGCTTGTTGAAGTCTAGTTGTTGCTAGATGAATTTGAGGGGTTGGTGCTCCTTGTGGAGTGGGTGATTCAATCAAGTCTCTTGTTTTTATCGCTTATAGGACTATATTCCATTTTTTTCAATATTGAGATTGAGTTTTATTCCTCATGAGGTTTTCCCACATAATTCATGTGGTATGTGCTTTGATATTACATTATTTTATTTATTCATTACAATGAATAGTTTATATGATTATGTTGAATGGTTAAGAGATTTAAGAAGTGGAATTAATGTTTATTTTATTACATCACTAATTCACCCCCATTTTAGTGATTGTGATTTCAATAATTAGTATCATACTTGGTCCTTTTGGAGTAGGCCTAACAACCTAAAGGAGATTTTAAGAAACACAAGATGGCTAAGTAGTTAAGGAAGGAGAATCAAGAGTTGAAGTCTTTGGTCAGGGTTTTTGAGGAGAAAGTATGTTCGTTGAATTTGAAGCTAGATACTAGAGTAAGATGAGATAATATGTATATGCATTATATTATTGATTAATTAGGGGTTTCAAATGCATGTTTGAGATTAAAGGAGGCTAAGTGTTATCTATTGAAGAAAGACATAGATTTTGTGAAGATTGAACATGGGTAGCTCATGATCAAAGTGAGCAAGATTGAAAAATAATAAGACATATCAAATTACGTCAAGATTAAAATGAAGATGTCAATCAGGTAGCCAAGTGTGTTCAAGTATGCAAGTTCTTTTCATGGTCATTGTCATTCTTGTTATGAATATGGTCATAGGGAAAGAGATTGTAAAAGGTTGATCTCTAAAAATGAGTGCTCATGAAAATTTGGAAGAAGGATCAATTGATCTTGGATAAATCATAACTCAGATTAGCTAAGAGGTATGTTGAATAATATTATTTTCTATAACTTAAATAAAGTATGACACATTGACAAGTTCTAGAAAAATAGTTTGAATAAGAACTCAGGTCTAGACAAGAAGAAAGATGCTCTTAAGATTCTATCAATGGTGTGGATACTTAGGACTATAAAATAAGATCATTTTGAGTCTAAGAGTCAATATGAACTCCATGTCATGCTAAAAGAAGAATCAGATAAGAATGTAAGGAAAGTTTTTTTCTATGAATTGTTGAAGAGATAATAGGCTCTAGTTCCAATTTGCTAATGAGTCAAAGTGAACCTCATATTTTATTTGATCAAGATTCTTATCAAGAGTTATTATTGTTAGCATGTGTTGACAATTTAATCAAAGTAAAGAATGAGAAAAGTAAGGATGATGCTTTAAATGTGATGGTATCTCAAGAATTCTACCTATCAACCCAATTGGTAAATGAAGATAATAATGAGATAAGTAAGGTTGATAAGCCTAAAATTACTCTAAAAGAAATAAATTAGTCCCATAGGTACAAAAGGATCAAGGAAGTAATAAAGAAGATGCGGGAATCTCTAGGATTTATATTGTTCTAGGACCCTTTGAATGGGGTGTCTCTTCTAGGATTTAAAGAGACACTTATCAAGAGGAAGCATGATGGATGCTAGTTGGGATTTGGATGGTGTTACGGGATAAAAAATGTTTTAACCATGAGACTATGGGTTACAGTCAAGGAGGAGAGTAATTGGTAGATTTTGTAAAGTTTGGTGTAAGGAGGTATGATTCAATCATCTTTAGATAATATGAAAGTCATGTTAATTGGTAAGGTTTAGTCAGTATATTATCTATAAGTTAAAGGAGAATTTTCTTTATGGAAAACTCTATTATAATGTTGACTATCCCAAACTATGAGAGCTTAATGTACTTGGAAATTTATTGCAAGAAAGCCATTATGTTATTTTAAAGGACCACATGTATGATTATCCAATATCATGGTGAATGTTTGAATGTCTGAGTGGTAATGAAACAAGTAAAATTTTCAAAATTCTAGACAGTTAGAAGATACTAGTGCATACCCTGCTTTACATAGATAAGATTCTACCTATACAGTCAACACTAAGGTAGGTCTTCTATATGTTTGATTAAATAATTCATGAGGGGATAATAAGTTCTAAGAATATTTTTTAATATAATTTTTTTTACAATGACTCTTTATAATAAATAGTTTAACTTATTTGTATAAAATTTCTATTTATACTAGTCATTGCTTGGTGACATAGTCATACACTAAAAGAAAGAGAATTTTGTTTGATACCACATGAGTGGTTACTAAATTGATGGAATTATAGTTGGGATAAAAGTTTATAATACCTAATAATATCAATTTTAGTCCTTAAGTATGCTATAAAATATGCTCAAGTATTAAGAACCATGTTTGCCATTATGAACCCCTATTTACATAAGTGATGTCTTATTTGTACAATCAATAAATAAAGAGAAGTGAAAAATGAAAAATTGGATATGGGTAGATGTTTTTTGAGTTAAATAATAGAATGGATAAAGTTTTTTGAACCTTTATAATGGCTTAGGTGAGGCTTAATATGTATTGAATGAGGATTGACCATTGAAAACTTTGCACAATTAGCATAAGGAGTGCACACTTGACTAAGTTTCATTATTATTAAACCTTTATTGAATTGGAAAGGGTATAAAATATATAGGGTAAGTTTTTTGAGGTAAATAAATACCTAACCATGTAATTTTTTTCCTTTTAGGCTTAATAAAATGCAAGATACTAAATTTGTTACCCTCTTGGTCCTGTGTAGGGTTAGAAAAACTCTAGACTAGGGTTTTAAGTATTTCATGAGTTCTCAATGTCCAAACTTACAAAAAACCTTTAGTTTGAATAAATTAAAGGTGAAATAAAATATAATTTATTTTTTAGACCTGTATGGTGACTATGGTATGGAATTTGAAGGGAGTGTGTTGTAATTAGCCAGAATTAGGCCTAAAAGGGCTAATTGTGAAGAGAAAAGGGTAAAAAAATGGTGAAGTTAAGTGAACTAATATATTGATTTTTATATGGAATTTTATAAATAAAAATAGTGATAAAAAAATTTTTAATATCCCCAAGAAAGGTCTTATACTGATTAAGCAAGGAGGAAATGTCAAAAAAGATGTTATAAGCCTTGAGAGGACATTATGAGCCTTGTATATAGAATTGAAGGGTAAGGTGTGATCCAAGAGTTTTATTAGGTTAAGGTATATTTAAAATGACCCTTTGAGATAATTTATGGAAAAAAAATATATTATTAATCCTAAATTAATAATTTATCCTTGAGTCCAATGGGAATTGCCTATGAGAAGCTAGTGAGAGAGCTAAGAGGAAGTTTGTGAGTAACATGAATGGTATCAAGTAGAGATAGAATTTAAGTGTCAAGAGAAGACTATAATAAAATTAAAATTACCTTTAAATTTATAAGAAACAAAATCCAATCATAGATAATAACAAACATAGTTAGCAAATAGAGTGAAACTAGATTGGTAAAAGGATAATCACAATAAGCATAACAAGATGATGAAATATTTTGACAAGACCAGAGCTAGGTCATGTATGAGTAGATTGGCAAGATTTTAAAATTAAATGAATAATTTTAGTGATATAAAGGTTACTACATTCTAATTTTTTCATTTCAAGGTCTTGACTAATGGCTTGAACATCTGTTGGTGATCATGAAGTTGGCTTATGAGAGAAAATTTGAAGACAACTAAGAAGATTATTCTTGGTTTGAGTTGGTTTAATGGTTTTCAAATGTTTCCTAAAATCATATGACTTAGGAGGAATCTCTTTAAATTTTCCTAAGGTGTGATCACTCCTTTTTTCTTGATATTGTTCATTTCTTATTAAAAGAGCAGAGCATGGTTAGGATGGTGTGTTGTCAATGAGTAGGTCTATGAAGATCTTATTAAAAATAGTATGCTCAGTAATAGGGGCAGAATTCATATATGTTCCTAAGTTATATTTAATTTTACTTGAGCTTCACATGCTCTTGAGTTTGCTGAATTTGTCAATGTATAAAAGGGGGAGAAATAATTGGGTAAGGGGAGAAAGAGATTGAGAAAGGGAGAGATGATTTGATAGATTGGTGTTGTTGTTTATAGGTGTTGAAATCAATGACAACGGGGGAGATTGTTGGAGTATTTTTATTTATGTTCCTATTATGTATAAGATTGTTCATGAGGTGTAAATTGTTCTATTATTTTTATGACAAAGTGTGCCAAATTTATCTTGTGTGAGATATCTTCATTGATGGATTTTGAGCCATAATTGCCTAGTTTATTATGATATTTTTTTTAATTCTTTTTGGGAATTAGGTGTTTAATTACTAAGAAAATAAAATAGTCTAAGTAAATGTAAACTAGTAATTAATGTGCCTTAATTATCCTACCTATTTATGCAAATAGATACATATTTTATCTTTTATAAAAATATACAAAAGTGTAGAGAAATCAAACATAGCTTAATTTGGGTTAAAATAGATGGTTCAAAATCTAAAAATTATTGTGCTAGGATGGTAGAATGTCATAAATAGAACCTATAACTCCATATTTATATTATATAGGAGTGTCAAAATTAGGACACCCTACTACTTAGCGCTGTAGTCAACTTTTCAAACTTGTCCACTTTCAACACTATTGTCTAATTCTGGTGTTGTTGTCCTGGTGACTTGGATTTTCTAGGTTTTATTCGGTATGTTTGTAACACCCTAGTAATGAAATATAAAATATTGCTTCTATGTGGAACTCATTATATGTCTAATTTAATCATCAAAACCATTAGAAGCTCTTAGTACTTTAACTTGAATGAAAAACTTAGGAAAGAGAGAAGGGGTTAGTGTGTAAAGGATACACTAGACGTCTCACACCATGCGTGTGGGTATGCTTCTTACATACCAATACTCTTAAGAGGGATCAAGCTAATGTATTTATCCCATTTGAACTAGTTGGTGTAATTGTGTAATGTATACAAATTATAATGAGAAACTAGAATGCACTTCAGATGATGAGGGACTAGTATGAATGCCTGAATAGGCTTGAATTGGTCTTATAAGGTTGTATGTAGAGAATAGGGAAGAGTGCTTGAGTGTACTCTCTTTTATTCTTGCTCTTTTCCTATGAATGAATTTCAACCCTTATAAATAAATATTCAATATCATTTTATATGGAAACTAATGATCTTGGGTTAGATGAACTTGTATTAGGCTAACAAGGGAAAATATAAAGAATCAAGAAAACCTAACTATTAGAGGTGAAAATGAACTTGGACAACAGCACTAAAAATAAGACACCCCTAAATTCTGGTACTCCTATCCAAATTAGGCACTATTTTCCTAGGAGTATGAGCCATTGGGGTATGGATCTAGGTCTATGAGGGCTACTTAGGTCCTAAAAGGCTAAGTCTAGGAAGCTACAAGTGACTAGGAATCAGTGAAAGTCTAGCTGAGAAGGGTTGAGTGAGAAAGAAACAGGACCTATAGGTTAAGTGTTATTAGCCATGCCTAACTAATTCAATTTTGAAATTTATATGACTAAATTTCACCCCCCTCCCCTTTATTATATTGATGTATCAAAGTAAATTAATAGGATAAAGGAAAAATAGAAAGCATACCTAAACTTACCTATGAGGGAAAAGATCATGAAGCTATGTGATATTAGATGTGCATAGAGAGATCACACTGTGATATGTGAATCTACAAATAAAAACATGAAGTATATTATTTATTACTATATATTATATATATAAAATAATAACTTACAAAAAATGAGTAAAGGAAGAGAGAAAAATGAATACGCCTCATCAGGTATGTAATATAAAACTAGTTATGATGTTTGATTGAGTTGAGTATTTGCTAAATTAAGAGTAATATCATGAATGGAGATGAGTGATAAATTCCCCATAATGTGGTTCAATAATACAAATTCTATCCCTTTGGATCCATCCTCACCAACTAATTGAAGTTAATGAATCATGCATGTGCTAATCGATGTCTAGACTATATGTCCAAACCCTCTAAATAGGTGGATCAAGAATACAAAGGTTGGCCCTTTAGCTCCATCATTTCCCCATGAAGTGAAGCTATAAAGTGATACTAGTATATAATATATGACATATGGGATTTCTCATGGATCCCATGAATGTAATGGAAATATGACACTGTGGCATCGATAGTTGAATGTGTGCTAGAAACTAGGCCACTCTTGGCCATTTCAAAAGATGGAGATTAGGCTTATTGAAAGCCATAATAAAATTGATGTAATAGGATTATATGAAAGAAAAATCAAGAACTTAGATACTCAAACGGAAAAACTTTTAAGAAAGTTTAACTCAAATGTGATGCCAACCACCTATAGATACAGTAAGGCATGTAACTGTTAAAAACGCCTTGAAGAAACTAAACTCAGAAATAAAAGAAGATCAATGTGCCATGCACATTTCCCCCAATCACTGATGTTTAGAACATATATTATGATCTATAATTTATGCCAACTTCCTAATTTAAACTAAAATTCAGAACCATCATGCTACACATGATAGCCCCATATATCTAAAAAAGCTATGTTAAAACTATTGAATCTGAAGGATCTATAAGTGTAAAAACTATCATTGAACTAAAATTTTTGCCTATTTATAGAAATGCTAAGTGTTTTTATTCTTTTATAGGAGCACCAAACTATGGATACCACTATTTTTGGTTCTACTATCCAATTTATAGTGTTACTATCCATTTTTAGCACTACTATTTGGTGTGAAAACTAACTATTGATCTGAGACTATTCTTATTTTTTGCTCTAAATTGATCAATTTGACATTTAAATTCTATGTTTATTTTTTTAATATGTTTCTATTTAGATTTATAGGAGGTTTATCTCTATGACAAATCCCTTATTAGATGCCCCCTCTTCTGAGGGTAAGAATGATGAACCTACAATGACTGCCCTGAAAAGAAAAGAGTCATGTAAGTGTGTTGATTTTGAAAAGTTATATGATATAACATTTGATGTTTGACAATATGTTTAAATATATAACAATTTTTTTATCAAGATAGTGTTATATCAATTGGGGTATGCCTAAATAGATTAAAAAAATTGAAAGCATGTACAATATACTGAACTAGAATTAGAAATGTTAATTGTTAGTTGTTAGTTAAAAGGATGGAGCATGATGTCCATCATGACATCCAAGGAAGCAAAGAGAATGCATTATATGGATCATGGCATTGGAAACATTTTACAATCAATAACAAAACAAGAAATAAGAATACTATATGGGCCAAGGTTCCATGTAAACAAGGGACATGGGCACATGTCACTCAAACTAGAAACAAGCATGGAAGGCATGTTCAAATGACTCATACAAATACAAGTGAAATAAGTAAAGTTTATGCATAGGCCATAAGCACATAGAGGAGTACAAAATAAGGACATTGGAAAATGTCCTAAGGTACACACATGAATAGAATCAAAGGACATTGGCAATTTTCCTAAAGCATAAGTAGGAGACAAGTAGGAACTAGAAATGCATTCACACAAGTTATGCTAAGCAAGGAATGAAAACAAAATTAAGAACTAAAAGATACAAACACATCTAACTAGTCAAATTAAATGTGAAAATATGAAAAACATGTGTAGTACAAGATGAGGTATACGTTAATAAATACACAAGTGGTAGGTACTAGTGAAATGTCAATTGTAGTAATTTGTGTAATCTAGTAAAGAATATGCATCAATATGATAACTCAGAGTGTGTAGTGTTGGAAGGACATAACTTGGATAGTATAGTCATGTAAAAGATTCCCCTAATGGGTATGTATATTAGTGTGTGTCTTGAATGTGGAAGTAGGAATTTCCCCTCAATGGGTAGAGTGAAGCAATCAAATAGTTGGATGTCACAACACACACTCAAAAGAGATCAAGTGAAGCATGGTAATGTATAAAAATTGGCATACAATATCATGAAATAGCAATTGTAAGTCCTAGCATGATAGTAGTGATGTAAAGCATGGATGATGCATATAATCAAAATGTTTTTTGGTATTTTTGACATATTTGAATGTTTTTATATTTTGAGTTTTTTGTATTTTTTTTGTAATTTGATTTTTTTTTAACTATGTATAATCAATCATGAGAAAACTATGTGAAATCAAGCATAATAGACTATGTACAAGTAAGGTTGAGAAAATATGATACTAACTGATGAGTCTTATAAGAGACTCCCTATCATTTTGTCTTATATCAAGAAGAAGGATTTTGCATGATACTAAAGTATGATGTAAATGTTAATACTATGGATTTTAAAGCTATGTAAGTTTTAAATTCTTTGAAATACTTAAAATGGAAAATAAATTTTCGGTCCCCATGTGACTTTAAGAAGTGGATGAAACTATAGGGCTCTTAGGGACCCATCTAATAGTATTAAAACAAGATCTATAAATAGGTGATCTTTGTGTAGCTCTATGATACCATAATGTATCTACTCTAGGTGTGAACATTGTAGCTAGAAGCTACCTAGAATCTTGAAACTATCAGGGTGTATGAACCCTCTATACTAGAGATGAAGGTCTCGACTATGGCTGAATTTGGACTGGAGGAAGAACTATAATAATTGGAGGATCTAAAACAAGATCATAAAGGGTGCTAACCAGAGTGTTAAAGCTATAAACATGGGTGTAATTAACTTTATTATCTTATTAAACTTGGGTGATAGCTTGTAATGCATAATCTACTATAGGCATAGAGCTAGTAGTAGGTGCACGATGAAAGTTAGATGAACCAAGTTTGGAGAGAGTAGGGATAGATATAACCACTAGTGTTTTCTTATGTCTAGTAATGATAGGAAGATACTTAAAATTAGAAAAAAATTTAGATACATATAATTAAAATCCATGTATATAAATATGTTTATAAAAACATTCCACATGATAGATAACAAATAAGGGTTGAGAGCATGAAGTTGTGCATTAATGCATGGAAAACTTTGACTTGAATCATGACATTTCTAATATGTTTTACAAGATAGTCTTGAAAATTTTACCCCATAAGAGAGATAAAGTATGTAATAAATAGCATGACATTATTCATGAATACATTTAGAACTTTGATATGTGATATGACATTTCTAATGTGTTTAGCATGATAAACTTGAAAAAAATTCCACATAAGAGATAAAGAAAAAGTGATAGAAAGCATGAATTTTTGCATGAATGTATAAGAAGCTTTGTCATGTGCTATGACATTTATAATGTTTTTATCATGATAATCTTGAAAATTTTCCCATATGAGAGATAGAGAATATGCTAAATAAATATTAAAATCTTGTGCAAGTTTAGTAATGAATTTTGTAATATCATACCTTATTATGAAACATAAGCATGAAATTCTAAGGATGAATATTTGTAATAACATATGATAGACTTCATCATTAATGTACATGATAGGGACCATTATGGTTTCCTTGTTATTTTCAAGAAATTTAAGAAAAAAGTGAAAATAACTGAGATCCATTTTTTTAATCTAATTATAAATGTAAGGTGATACCTCAAGAAGCTAATAGGTTCTAGTATATGCAACTAAGGATTTTTTGAAAATATTTATGCCAAATACTTATGAATTTTTGAATTTTAAATTGATTTTTTGAGTTTTATATGCAACTAAATTTTCAAAAAATGATGTGAAAAGTACTGAAAAATATCTGAGAGTGTATTTGATGTAACTAGGGTTTTGAATGATTTTTTTCAAAATTAGTGAAATAATTTGAAAAATGTAGAAAAAATTGTAGAATTTTGCTTGAAAATTTAGGAAAAATTAGAAAATATTTCTAAAATTAGAAATATATTTCTCTTAGTTGTTTGAAAGTGATTGTATGCAAATAGGACCTAGTATGGGCAAACTAGGGTTTGGGTGAATTTATTTAAAGTATTTCAATTAATTTGTAGTTTTCTAATTTTTAAATTCTATTAAAAATCAAGAAAATATTATAAAAAATAAAAAATAATTATCCCTAGGGTTTCTAGGGTTTTTTTTTTGTAGAGATTCAAAGTAAGTCAGGTTCACCAAATGTTTTATTCTTTTTGGGAATTAGGTGTTTAATTCCTAAGAAAATAAAAAGGTCTAAGTAAATGTAAACCAATAATTAATGTACCTTAATTATCCTATTAATTTATGAAAAAATAAATATAATTTATCTTTTCTAATGTATAGAAATCAAACTTAGCTTAATCTAGGTTGAAACAAATGATTCAAGATCTAGAAATTATTGTGTATAGATGGAAGACTACCACAAATAGAACCTATAACTCTATTTATATATTGGATAGGAGAACTAAAATAAAGAAACATTGATATTTGGTGTTGTAGTACAATTTTTGGAGTTATTTTCCACTTTTGGTGCTATTATCAAATTCTAGCATTGTTGTCCTAGTGACCTAGATTTTTTGGGTTTTGTTCGATAGGTCTATAACACCCTAGCAATGAAATATCAAAGATTGATTCTAAGCAGAGATCATTATGTGCCAGATTTAATCTTAAAAACCCTTAAAATTTCTTGGTAATCAAACTTGAATAACAAAATTGGGAAAGAGAAAAGGGCTTATTGTGAAATGGATATATTGGATGCACTTCATACCCTGTGTGTGTGCATGTTGCCTACATACCAATACTCTAAAGAGGGATCAATCTAATGTAGTTCTCCCATTTGAAGTTCTTGGTGTAATTATGTGATGTATTAAAACTATAATATAAAAATAGAACTTACTTACAATGACTAGGGACTATTATGAGTGCTTGCATAGGCTTGAATTGGTCTTGAAAGGCTATATATAGAGAATAGGGAAGAGTGCTTGAGTGTACTTGTATTCTTTCTCTTTTCCTATGAATGAGTGTTAAACCTTATAAATAGACATAAAATGGCCTTTTATATGGAAGCTAGCAACCTTGGGTTAGATAAACATGTATTAGGCTGACATGGGGAAAGATAAGAAATTGGGAAAACCTAACTGTTAGAGGTGAAAATGAACTTGGATAATAGATCTAAAAATAGGACACCCCTAAATTATGATGCTCCTATCCAAACTAGGTACTATTTTATTGGAAGGATAATCCCTAGGGGGATGGATTTAGGTCTAAAATAGATACCTGGGTGATAAAAATCTAAGTCTGGGAAGGTATGGGTGATTGGGAATCAGTGAAAGTTTAGCTGAGAAGGGTTGAGTGAGCAAGAAAGAGGACCTATAGGTTAGGTGTTATTAGACATGCCTAAGTTATCTAATTTTTAATTTTATATGATTATAGATTTAATTAGTATGAAGAAATTCCAAAGGTGTATGTGAATTTATTAAAAGGTATAACAATGTTTCCTTAATAATATCCTTGTGATGAATATGTTCTTGTGCAAAGTATGTGACATGTTTAAGCAAGATGGCATAAGCAAGGTTTGATGTATTTGAATGTTGAGTATATGCATGATTCATATGTTAAATGTATAATGTAAAGGATTTATGTTGTTTCTATAAGGTTTGATAATCCATTGGAGGTGATATGAAGAGATTGGAATGATTGTGTTCTTGTCTAGGTCATTCTAGTCTACTTGGCAAATTAGGTTGAGAGAATAGGTTGGTGATGTCAAAATTAGCATGTGTGAAGGTCTCAAGAGTACTTTGATATATGGATTAAATTCTATATGAAATAAGAATGTATGTTTCAATTTTTATGTCCATTATATGTATATAAATAAATTATTAAAGGTCAAATAGGGCTTCCTAGACTAATTTCATCATTTCCATACTTGGCCATTTTTGCATAAAAATATGAACCTTGGAATTTAATTTTTTTAATTTTACAAAGTAAACCAATTATGATTGTTTGATCTATATCTTGAAAAAATTGAATAATTTTATGATGGTGTAAAAATTAAAGTTACATAATACTTTGGGATATATCCATAAAATATGGCTTCAATCCATTATTGGTTGTACATGTGTATTTATGGAGCTTCAAAGTTGACTGATTGTTTGACTTTCTTCTGCAAGTGACCCAAGAAGGATGTTTGTGTTTTTATTCATGGTGTTCAAATGTTTCATGATGGTTTATCTATTTAAGAGTGTTTTAGACTCCTTGAGGATCATCTTCATGGATTTTGGAGGTTTGAACAATCCATTTAATTTATAAACAAATGTTAATAAGTTGTCTTTTCCTTCATCCATCTTGATGGTCATGGTTAATGCATTGAATTGATAGGTTTGAGTTATGCAGAGGTGACTTGAGATGGTTTTGATCTTTGGAGGATCTCATTGGGGTCATGTGTCATGGACCCATGCTCTTGGAAATAGTCTTGTATTACTATTTTGTTTGATGAAGTGTTGAAAGGATGAATAGGTCTCCATGGGACCTATTTGAAGGGTGAGAGCTAATGGATTCTTCACAAGGTAAGCAAATGAAATGGAGTATTGTATAACCTATTAATAATTTATATGGAATGAATAACCTTTTAGTTAAGTATCTAAAAAATTTATCTTGTTTAGTGAGGTCTATTGTATTGTAAAAGAGCTCACATGTAATGTGTGGCTAATGAGGGCTAATGTATTAGGCCTAGTGTGTAGGTTAGTACCATTTAAAGTATGGAAAACCTAGAGAGGGGTTAGTTAGGATATGTAACATGTATAAAATGATATTTTTATGCTGGTTCAAGTATGTAATGTGCTTTGGCTAATATGGAGAATTGCTTGAATGAGTGTGTTATACGAGAAGGCCTAATAGGCTTATTTGAGCCTGTTAGATTATGGGAGGGTGAAGATAATGAGATAAGAATTTTTAGAAGTGTAAGAGGACATAAAATATATTATAAATCAATGTTGAATATTTTATAAGGGTTTAATAGTGTTTTTTATAGGTCTGACTATGTGTATAAGGGTAGTTTGAGTGAAAAAGAAGACTTGTTACATGCCTATATGAGAGGCAGATTTGACATTGATTGAGATATAGAAGACCATCATTAGTTACATGAAGGAAAAAATCCAATATGAATTTTTATATTTTTATTGAGTAGTTGCTTGATTATTAAAGGTGGTTTTAGCCTCCTAATAAGTTGGTTCTTGCTGAAGTCTAGTTGGTTCTAGATGGATTTGAGGGGTTGGTGCTCCTTGTGGAGTGGGTGCTTCACTAAATTATCTTATTCATGATATATTATATGGTTTTAGTCCATTTTTTTTAGTATTGGAGTGTATTTTATTACCCATGAGGGTTTCCCATATAATTCATGTGTTATGTGATTTTATCTTGCATTGTTTTCTTTGTTCATTATAATGAATGGTTTATAAGATTATGTTGAATGGTTAATAGTTTGAATAATTAGAATTAAGGTTTATTTTCTTGCATCACTGATTCACCCCACCATTAGTGATTGTGCTTGCAACATAAGGACTTGATTTTATATGAAAGTGTATATTTCTTCATACCCTTCAAGCCCTTGTATAGAAAATTAAATTGGTCATTCAAGACCTTCTCCATTATTTTGCATCAATATATATGATATGTTATCAATGTTGGTAAAATTATATAGGATGAAATATTTTGAGAAATCAAGATTCATGAATGTAGGTGCTTGAGCAATGGCTTATTTGATAGCTTTAAATCATGATTTTCCTTCTCTTATCTAATTAAACACTTGATTCTTATTAAAAATAGGTATGATAGGTTCAACCATTCTTGAAAAAATAGGCATAAACCTCCTCAAAAAATTTATCTTTCCAAGGAAAATTTGAAGTCCCTTATGCTTGGGCAAAGATAAGGCCAAGATTACACTTATTCTATAAGGATCAATAGTTAGTCCCTAATTTAAGATAATATGCCCCAAGAGTTTTCCTTGATGGATATAAAATACATAATTATTGGGATTAAAAAATATCCCATACTCTCTACACCCTTCAAAGATCAACCTCAAGTGGTCCAAGTGTTAACTAGCCTTCTTGGAGAAAATTGTTATGTCATTTAGGTAGACAAGCACCATTTGATTTACCAAACCTTGGAAATCCATGTCCATGGCTCTTTGAAAATTACCTAAAGCATTTGAGGTGACAAAATTCATTTTATTATAATAATATTTGACCCACTTTATGGTGAAGGCATTCTTGTATTGGTCTTCCTCTCTTACTAGCACCTAGTTGTACTTTAAGTACCCATCCAAAAGATAGAAACATTTTGAACTAGAAACCATTTGAAGGATTTGATCCATGGATGGAAAGGGGTAATGATTTTTTAAGTAGACCCTATTCAAGTCTCTAAAATTCACACATAATCAAATCTCACCATCCTTTTTCATAGGCACCAGGTTAGCTACCCATAAAGAGTACTTGATAGGAAATATGATATTAGACTTGATCAACTTTTTAAACTCAATTCTCATTATCTCTTAAATATTTAGGTTGATAGGCCTTTACTTATGCCTAATAATCTTTGCATTGGCCTCCAATTCTATGTTGTGTTGGGATAGCTTGGGGTCAAAACTTCTTACATCATTATAATCCCAAGCAAAGACATCTAAGAACTCCCTAAAATTTTCAATAAATACAAGTTTTTATATCGTATTACTCACCTTTCCAAGCTTGAGAATAATGTACTTGAATATGATGACTCTTTCATAGTTTTCTTCATTAGTATACATAGATACCTTGTCCTTCCTCATGTGATCTCTTTCATTGAAAAGAACCTCAAGGGTGATCAACCCTTTAGGAAGCTTATTATACTTTAGTTTAATAATTTGGTCCTCATAGTACTACTAAAGTGTACATTGGTTTATTGATGAAAACTATGCCTTTTTTGTATAAAACAAGCAATCTACTTGTCACTATCAAAGACTTTCTGCTGAGCCTCATTATCTAGAACTGATGGTCTCACTATCACTTTGACATGTGGTTGTATTATAGACTTATATAAATAATTTGGGATGTAAAAATTATCTCCCAAATCTACCAACCTATTGGCATGTTGATTTTTCTCTCTTGGCACTACTTGGATATTGAAGGTTTCAAACTATTTAAGCATGTACCACACTCTATGTTTATAGGACTTGATTAAGGGGCTATTAGATATGTTTTTACCTCTTACATTATGTACTATAAAATCACTATCTTTGTATTTAAATAGCATCGATAGGGCCCTCATACTGAACTATGTTGTGAGATAAACTAAATTAGGGCATATATGATGAAAATTATTTATCATTAGAGGGAGATATTAGCATTACACCTGCACCTAATCCATGATTGCTCCTTGACCCATCAAATAACATCTTTAATTATCCACTAGTATCCTATTGTTGCTTAGTGAGGGATGGCATGAAATCATTCTCTTCATGAAAGAAATAAACTCCCATATCTATTTCTTTAACACCTCCCAAAAGATCAAGCAGCTTATTTTCACTTCATAACTCATCTAAGAAGGTGTTAGGTATCCTCATAATATGAGTGTTTAGTTATTGACCAAAAAGGTGGTCTTAGTCATCTAGAATGGTAAAATTGATGTTTGGGATACTTGGCCCATAAATCTCAACATGAAATTGGTAAATAGTCTCAACTTTGATAAACACCTTGGTCCCATTCCTTATCTTAAAATCCATATAAGACCAATTTTTTTTTAGGTAACCCTAAAATTTAGCTATGAATTCTCTAGATAAGTATAAAGCATAATGAGGAGGCAAATCTAGAAACACTACATCCTAAGCCACTAAATCATTAGGATCAACATTTAGGGTCATGTTTATACCTCTAATAATACTAGCTGGTTTGGTAGAATATCCTTCAAGCTATAAAACTCCCTTAGATTGGGTGTCATACTTCAAACCAGGCTGATCTGCTATTAATTTTATCATTACTGAAGTACTTGATCAAATATCTACCATGTAATTATGTACCAAGGAGTTTTCAATTATTATATAAAGGTATAAGGTAGGAAATTTAACCACCTTTTTTATTGGCCTTCATTTCCTTTGGTTGTATTAGTGATAACTACATTCTCCTTCCTTGGTGGCTTATCATAAAAATTGATCTTTGAAAAAACCTCTTGAAGGATATCTACTTGAACAAGAATAGAAAGCATGTCCCAGTTTATCACACTCAAATTTTAATTACTCATTTTTTCAATAATATTGATGGGTAAACCACCAAACTATGTTTGTGATTTGGGAGCTACAACCATTCTTTGAACTTGTGAGTTTTGGGGTACAAAGGCATTTCCTTGGTTTTGATTTTTTTGAGTTATTAGAAATTTTGGGGTATAATTAGGATCACTTTTATTTTATATTAATGGAGTAAGATTATATGACTCTTTGACTTCTTCTTAGTTTCCCTCCATGTTCCATATCTTAAACCTTGTGTTGGTTGCCCACGAGAATGATAGTAAATGGATGGCAAACAACCCAATAGCCATATTTTCTTAACTAATGTCATGGATATTGAAAAAGTTTGTTATATATCAAATATTGTTATAAGGGGTTATAAAATTATCTCCTATGAATCAAAACACACTCTTAAGGGCTTACACTAGGATAGGATCATACTAATTGAGTTCCAAAGTACTTTGACAATTTAAATACATAAATTATAAAGATCTAGGGGTAGCCACGGTAGTGAAAGGGCCCAAAAAATATCTTCTTATAGAGGTAGATATGGAAATTGTTATAAGAGGAAAGTCTCCTTTTAAGGGATGAGTATTATCAAACCTTAATATTTTTTTTGAGTTTAATGGTAATTCAAAAAATTCAAAAGGAACACCTATAGAAGCTAATCTTGTAGTCACCTTTGGCATGACAGATAGGTATTATTCTACCACCTGAATGATGATTATTCTCTAAATTCACCAGATCTTGAGAGTGTGGATTCAATAGTTGATGTAAATGGATCATGACTAACATCAATACAAATCAATCTTCTTTTAACATGGTCCCATAGAGCATGATAGAAACTATTAAAGAAAATAATCGCACCCTAGTGAGCAAGTTGTTTAGTATCTCTCTCTTGGATATAAAATGGGGACAACCCCAAGTTGTGGCTATCCTATGATGGGGTTGAACCTATAGAGAAGGCTTGTTCCTCTTGGTATCTCATCTTAACTATTTATTCTACTTGGAAAAGGGATAGAAGGGTTGTAAATAATGACAAAAAACATAAATAAGGTGTTGCAAAAAACATAAAAACACTCTATTTTTTATGAAACTAAAATTGAGGTAGCTCAAAGACAACCCTCACTCACATAATCTCTCCAACTATTCATTTTGCATCAATATTTCCAAAACTAGGACAACTATGTAAGAGAAAAAGTATGGAGGTGTATGAAAATCACACAATACCTTCACTAATGACCAAAAATCACATTTTTTAAACCTACAACAATGGTCGAAAACCCACCAAAAGGAAAGAAATATGGATAATTACCAAAAAATACACCCTTTCATAAATAAATTATACACAAATTAACTATATCACTACATGCAAGCAAGAGATAGGCAAAAAATTATGTCTTATTAGTTCAAAGTCTATTTTATAAAAGTTTGACAGGGTTTTGCCTTATCAAATGAGAGTATATTTAACAAATGTAGAAGAAATTAGAGATATAGGAGAAAAGGGAAGAGAGAGAGAGGAGAAGTAAGCTCTCTAAATTCAATAAATGCCACTGAACCAGCTTCCATGGATCCTCAACCACATTTGGATTAATTAAGCATTGATCCTTTCTCATCAAATTCACCTTCAAAGGTCAAAAGGGGATCTAATCCCTCTCATTAGACTAAAAATGTACTTGAATTCAAAAAACATTAAGGATGATGATGTCATACTCCACTAACATGAAGAAAGGTCTTAAAATATTAAAAATATTATTAAATTCTTGAACTTGATCCTCCAACCTCCAAACTCTCACAATTGCACTTACATGCCCCATTTCACTTGGCTTCTAAAAGGACTTGACATGATGGTTAGTGATCTTGGTACTTTCTTCTTGCAACTGACCCTAAAGGTTAAGTTTGAGTGTTTTATTTTTGGTGATATATTTTGTTCTCAACTCAAAATTACACCTCCAACATAAAATATACACCATTAAACGTATAAATCTCTTAGACTCCATTGAGGTCTCCAAACTTGAGCCACCTTCAACCAATTGTGCAAGAACCTACTTCTAAGGCCATTTGTCACCATGGGAACCATTTTTAGGCCTATATAAGACTTATAGACATTCATATCAGTCCTATTATGAATACAATGAATATTTAGGCAACCTTTAAGGCCTATAACAATGGTGGAAATCACCATTAAACCTATAATCATTTATAAATTACCAAATAAACTAGGTTTTTAACACTTTAACTCAATAATTCACACTATAAACCCCTAATAATGGTTATAAATGTCGTATAATTTTGATTTACGTCCCATTAGTCCTATTCCATGCATTTATACTATTTTTCCCTTTAAAGACCTACAAAAATAGGCCTTTTTTGGCCATTCTGGGCCTTGTAGGCACCCACACATGACAAATTCTAAAAAATAGGATAGAAACAATATTTACATCATAATTGACACATTATATGTGGTTTTAAAGTTATTATATTCCATTTCATAGACCCATGAGTTCAAAAACCCAAAACTAGTCAAAAAGGCTCCTTTAGTAACTCTGACAGGCTTACCTTCTCAATGATTATTTTTAAAATTTAGAACTCCATTACATAACTATTTTTCATTAATATTTATTCTATATATATCTTAAACATCCTTAAAAATATTGGGTTCCCATGTGGAAGGTGTGCAAAGACAAATATGTAAAAAGTTTGCTTATGGGGTTTTGAAGGTATTTTTGGCCTACTTAGAGTCTTAACAATTGTTCATAAAAATCAGTCCCTTACCTAACCTCAATACATAATTAATTTCAATTAAATAGTTTTAATAAAAACAAATTATAATCATTTGTCCCAACTCATTATGGTATGAAAGATATGATCATTTAAAAAGAGGGCTCAAAATGAGTGTCAAGACATGAAAAGTTTGAATTTCCCATTAAGAATTTAATTAACTCATCCATTTTAAAAAAAATATTTAAAAACCTCATTCATGCCCTAAAACATATCATCATACCTAATTATGGTGTCATCTTGCATTGATAGGGTCTAAATGTACTTTTATGTGGTGTAGGCTTACTAGGCCTTAAGACTATGTTATAAGATTAATACTAAGTTTCAATGCTTGAAGAACTTGTAAGAGTATTTTAGGGTTAATACCATTATTTACCATTTATATCCATCCCCTATAAATTCCTTTTGCTACCAAAACTTCACCTTGTTCTCATGGTCTCTTAAGACTTTGTTTTTTTACTAGGGTTTGACTGTAACAAATTAATGAGCACTTGTGCAATAGTTATGAAATTTAAAATGGGATGGGAAAATTTAATTATTCATGGATACTATTAATATCAATTTTCATAGTTTGAATACACATAGGTGCCTGAAAATGCCAAATTTCTCAAAAATAGCAAAGGGCTACCTATGTGCAAGACTAAGAGAGTGCCTTGGGTCTGTAACAAAATAATGAGAAATTTCCTTGGTATCTTGGTAAACTTTAATTTATTTAGCTATATAATAGGTCACAAGGACATTCTTTACCATGTTTAGAAGCTGGATCATCTCTTAAGAACCTTCAAACCTTCAATTTTTCTAACTGACCCTCAATTGTGACTGTGTGTTTGCATAAGGCATCTAGTTAACTTTACCTCTAGTTGAATACCTATTTATGTTATTTGGAGTGTGATATAGTCAAATTCAAAGTTACCTTAACATGATATTCTAGGTATACACCCTACAACCTCCTTTAAAATTATAATCTTTCCAAACATAACAAACTAACCTATTGGCTATAAGGACCTATTAGACTGAGTTCTTATACTTAGACTCCTTGTGTTTAGGAATTATTCCTACCTTTAATGAGAATTATTATACTTTTAGAATACCCTAGTATAATTTCAAAATTACAATGACCAAGAACCATATCTCTAATTCCTATGCTTGACTACATTTCTCATGCCTATGGTTTTAAGTTCCACAACTTAGTTTGACCCCAACATTGAGTTATAGTATTTTTATCTTGAAATGAAAGATTCCTCTAAGGTCATTCACCCCATTAAACATGTAAAACAACTTTATATTTATTTGAAAACTTTAATTTTCTATCAAAAGACCTTTTAGCCTCTTAAACCATGTTTTTTTCACTAGCCATATAGACAGTCCTAAAAGTTGTAGCTAGAAATTTTAGGTTTTTAGGCCGAACTATGGATTGAAATTAAGACCTTCCATGATACTCTGATTCTTTTGGACACTTTAGACCCCTTTAAATCCTTCAAAAACATCCCACAGACCTATCAACTATGTAGAACTTTCACCTTATTAGTTTTCTTTAAATCAAACAAAACTATCCCAGACTTTGCTAAACCTAGTTGTAGGTACACCCTTTTTTGTATGTCTGATGTAGAGGTACCTAGGAAAATTTTCAACATTCATCATCATCTTCTTCATCTACTAAAAATAATCTCCTTTTTAAAGTTTTGTTCTCAAGGTTTACTCTTCTATCTATGTCTTCTCATTTGTCACTAGGATTTATACCTTTATATTTTATCCTATCATCAAGCACCATGGAATAATATGTACTTGTCATTAGTACCCTCATTCATGATATCACTCAACATATGTCATTCCATTCCATTCATTCATTCACTATTACTTCTCAATTCGCTTATTAGCTTCTCATTATGCAACCTTCATAGGCCATAGGTATCCAATCTAATTGTTGGTTTCAAGGACTAAATATACCTTTATGGATGATCTTTTCAAATCATAAATAACTTGTTAAATCCCATTTCAACTTCTCATCTCCATTTCAATACTTACTTTCATCACCTCAACTTCTTAGTATCAACCCTTAGGCTAGTACCTTTTTTTTGACTTTTTATATTTGTTAGAAGATTATATTGGTTTTATAACAAATTTAAAGGATTTTTACATCACCCTCTATCCTTTTATAAGTCCTTATAAATTTTTAGGGTCTAACTTGACCCCTAACTAGTACTTCCCTTGTAAACCTTCTCTCAATTAAGCCTATAAATCCCTATCATAAACCCATAGTACTATTTTTGTATCGTACAATCTTGTTACCAACTCCAAACCCTTAAAATATTATACAAAACAATAAATCACCCTAGAATATGAAGTTTCAAGTAATTTGGCTAGTTAAAAATACAAGTTATGGGGTTTTAGGTTATGAAACCCTAGTTACACTAAAACACCTGACTGTGAAAGCCAAGATCACTCTTAATTAACTTTATTGAATTTAAATATGCTCCCAAGGAATATAATACTATATCTAAGTTTGTCTTAATACCACAAATCTCTAATAGGTTATAACTCTTGCATCACCTTATCAATGTTCTTAATCACCAAAACATAGAGGATTGTGTATTTTTAGTTGACTATGGAGGGGTTTATGGAAATATATACCTTATAAGATCAAAAAAACTTCATATTGGTCACTCTTAGAACCTTAATATTCTTTTAAACCATGATGGGACTTAATCAACTCAATACCCTTTCTACTTTTCATACTCTCACATTCATTCTTGTCTTGGACTGTTTAAGAAAATGTGACTTGTACATACATGGTTCTTATTTATACACAATAGGTTATAAAATCTCAAAGGGTTATTATAAAAAAAAATTACTTTCATTCACATGCTCATAACTTCACTAACCCTTGATTGATAATTTCATCAAAAATACAAAAACCTACCTTGGTGTTTGATTGTATCAATAGAATCTTGATTGTGTAAAGAACATGGTACTCACTATGTAACATGGTATCTTCTTAATTTTATAAAAAAAATTAAAATTATACTTTTTTCATCCCTACCTAAACATTCAACTCCTCAACATAGACCATATATTAGCATACATGTGAATCTTCTTAACAATATAATGACTTTCTTGTTATATATTTTCAAATACATTAAGATGTCATTGTTTAGGACTATGAAAATCATAATAGAGTTGTCATTAAAGAAAATTGTTTATACCTTGAGACCTTATTAATATTTTAAAATTGTTTAAATATCTCATTTACAAAAATTCTTGAGAATAGCCTTTTCTTCCATCATAAACTTGACTATGTTTGACCACCTTTACCTTTGTACATATTGTGTACAAAATTTAGGATGGTTAGAGAGATGATATAGGTGAAAAGGTGTCCATGTGTCCTTAAATTTAAAAATGGTCCATTAATAGTTTCAATAACCTAATTTTAATGTCATATTCCTTTAAATTCCCTTTCATATCTTGTTATAACTCCATTGGCTTATGATTGTGTGCTTGATAATTGAGATAGATTTTATAGATGTAAAACCAATTAATTAATTGGTTTTAGATATAATATTTTTTACCTATATTAACAATAACCTAGTAAACCATACTTGACATTTTACACCTTGAAAATAACCTCAACACATCTCATTTTCCAAACCAAAAGATGGTTATAGGTATCTTTTAAGGTAAATGATTGTGTTGCTTTTATTACATTATTTTCATATGTTTCATCATATTGTTAAGTACATTATTAGTCCATCCTAAAATATAATTATATATCCTCATGATTATCACTCCCATTAACCTCTTAAAAAAAATTACACCTCCTACCACTTCATGCCACTATCTAAGCCAAAAATATGTCTATAGGTTCATATTTTGACTTAATTATGATAGTGGTCTAAATAGAGGATTGGAGAGAGTTAGAAATTTCTCAACCTAGAATCCTCCACTATTTAGTTTAAAACCCTTCCACTACTTTATCTTACTTAAAAAAAATACTTTTTTTTAAAAGATCACCTTTCCATATAAATCCTTAAGAGCATCTTCTAGGCTTCTTAGGGCTTGAGTAATGTTGTGCACACTGTAAGTTTTAAATCACCATTGATTGAAGGTCAAACCTAATTTAATATCCTTCCAAACTAAACCAAACACGTTATTATTATTATTATTATCTTGGCATGTTTATACTATGATTATAATGCAGTGCTAAGATGATTTGGGTAGCCTAGTCCTCACATCCTCTCCATAACATGAAGTTGTATAGGGTCAAGATTGACCTCAGAGAAGTTAAGGTAAAGTTGCCTTGAAGCAACTTTTATGCTTTATATTAGGTATATGCATTAATTTTAGAGGTATATGAGACATGAAGGTTATTAGGAATTTATTCACAATTCAAAACCAAATAAAAAATATTCATGTGGATTTAAATCCCTCTAAGGTTACCCTAACTCTATTTCAAAACTTTGTCTATTAGGGAAACCTGTAACCACCTTCTTCAACATAGGAGATTATTGATTCCAATAAAGTGCATATGGGTGAGGAAACCTCAAGAATATCTATAAAAAAAGTCAAACCAAAAGTATTTGAGTGAAATGTAGATGTTACATGCAGTATGAAACTCCTCAACACATATAATCCCTATAATCAATACTTAAAAAATCTTAAACTACCTCAATCAAGATATGAAAAATGTCAAGACAATCCTTAGAGGAATAGAGTAATTAAACCATCATGATGAGGTCTCACTATTAGTGGCATCACTATCATTACCTTGAATCTCACTAATTTCTCAAGACATAGATTTAGAT
>JARHVA010004307.1:0-17500 GCA_037957365.1 Torreya grandis
GATATTTGCCTTCTAATCGATAAAAATTATTTATTTTGGCTCTATAAATATTTTTAACCTTTTCAACATCTATATGGTACCCCTCACCATGAAATTTTATGCTGATGTCACCTGTATGGACACAATAAATGCCCTTTCTTTTGCTAGTTTTGTTGAGATTGAAGGGTAAAGACATGGATGAATGCTTGAATATCATTTTATGAGGTACCATGGTATGTTTTATAAATTATTAGGGCATAAAATCCTTTCCTATACTCATGAAACTATTCCTACAGGTCTGCACAAAGAAGATAGTTTGAGGTGTATTAGGAATGAGAAACTTAGCTACCTAGTTTGGTAATAACAGTAGTTTTTGATGCCTTGAAGGCATGGCTTATATGATGAAGTGATTATTGGATCTAATAACATGCTCTTAATCCTTTTTATAGGGTTTCATTTAGTTTTCATTGCCATTCAAATGAACCAACACGTGCAACTAGGCCTAACTACTAACTAGTGATAGATAACCAACATTGAAGTGACTTCTTGAGAAGAGTAGCAAACATTCCTAGGTGTCAATTGGAGCCTTTAGAGCCATAAATAGGTGGTGATAGGATATTTTATTCTCATAGTGGTTAGTTACAAGTTATATAACAGGAATCAAATGATCTCTTCGCTTCCCAAGATCACAGACTGCACCTCATGAGTTAAGCTAATTTCCTCTTTCAAGAAAGCTTTTTTTCAAGGGAAAATAATGATGCATACACCTTGGTGAGGTATCACTCTACCATTTTACATATATATCCATTAAATTTCAAGTTAGATGAATAGTCTTCCTTCAATTGATCAAATCATCTTTCAAGAAGGCTTAGAAACTCCTCGAGGACTGACTCCTAACTTGAAGGCAATTTGTAAAAGACTTAGAGATCAAATAACACATGGTCAAGACTTCAGATGCTTCTTAATAACTCTTATTAATTTAATAATATGTTTTTATATTATTTTAACCCCCTAATATTCCATTCTTGTTATGGGATTTCTCTCTCTCTCTCTCTCTCTCTCTCTCTCTCTCTCTCTCTCTCTCTCTCTCTCTCTCTCTCTCTCTCTCTCTCTCTCTCTCTCTCTCTCTCTCTCTGGTGATATAAAGTATGCCTACTTTTGGCATTGTAATCCATCCACAAGAAAGGTAGGCGAAGCCCTGCTATTTTTGTTACTTGTATATGCCTTAAGAAATAAATTCAAACTAGTTCAAGCTTTCCAAGTTAATGTTTTGGTATTTTTAATGAGTTTTTGATAGATTCTAGTGATAAAATTTCTTTTCCTTTCATCTTGTCCTACTTCCGTGCACCTAGGTATGGATAAATTGTCTTCTTGCAGGTCACTTGGAGTACATTGAAATGTGGTATTGTAGATAAGTGGTTTTCTAGTTTCAATAGTGTCTTATCAGTCCTTTGAATATCTTTCCTTATCTACTATAATTACATAGTCTCTAGGTTGAAATACTTGCATTATAATCTTTCTCTTGAAGCATAGACTAGATAGTAGTTGTACCTCTTTTGAGTGCAAGTATAGGATAGTATTGGATCAAATATTTTGGTGTATCACCCCTTTATTTTAGTTTTCTTGTAACTAGATGGTTTCTTATCCCTTTTCATACACCAACTAGTTAGTTAAAGGATAATCAAAGCCAAATCTAGGGAGTTATCCATTTCAACAATAGGCTTATCCCCACTTTTGGCAACCCACAAATTGAGGGGTAATCCTGTTGTTTCACTCAATTGGAGTAGGCTTGAACTACCTCTCTAAGGGTGAAAAATTGAGTGACAACACATTCATAAATCACCAACCACAAATTGGCCTCATTACATGTGTATAACCTTCTTGACTTACCCCCCCCCCCCACTTATTCCAACTAGCTTAGCTTCCCCATACAAAGTGTGAGATATTGGTTGAACATGTGAAACTGCTCCTTGGGTGGCAGACTTAGCTTTCTTAAACTTGAAGAGAGGTCTAATTTGGGTTTTAGGCCTCAAAAAATAAATACCATTGTTGGGAAGGATTTATACACATCCCAAAACAATATTCCTCATGATTATACATGCTTTGGTGATGTTTATTAATCCATTGTATACATTTGGTGCACTGGTCAGGGGACTTGGGGTTTAAGGCTTGTCACCCTCCTTGCTAGCCCTCAAAGGTGTTTGGATTCAAAACTAAGGTTTTTTACAACTTGAAAGTGTATTTATACCCTATATATTCTTATGTATCACCTCAAGTTCCCCTTCATGGGTTTTGACATGCTTATTTTTATGTTTCAGGTTCAAACAAACCCCTTAGTCTCAAGACTGCCCCTTGCCAATGGAGTAAGCAAGGTCTAAGATAAAATAGTGAGTATAGTTATTGACTTGTAAGTATTTTATGTGACCATTAAAATATTTTTCCACTCATAACCATCCTTTTTTTTCATTTACAAAGTGTAATCATGCTTATGAAGGCCTCAAAACTCAATCTCTCTCATGGCTGGCTAATCTAGGCCAGTGGTCTGTAACTAGGTAAATGTACCTTATGATCAAGTCCTTAAATCTATTTGAAATTATTTTACTATCACATTGAGAACTTTAGATTATAATTATGTATTTTGGATATTCTTACCAGTTCTATATTCAAAACCTCATAACTTCTACATGGCCTGTAATGTATGAGATCCTTCTTGAAACCTCCAAACTGAGCTTACAACTATGAGTGTTTTGCTTAGTCAAATAGTGGCACTTAATCCATGGAATAAACACCCCTTACTAGGTTGATGGTCTCAAAATCACCTCCTTCTCATTTATGCACTTAAAATATCTATAATGTTTAGCAATGTGTTTATCTTGTCTCCTACATGTATCATTTACAGGTGTCTCAAAAGGGCTACTTGTAGGTGTTCTCTCCCCCTTGACCACTGAGCCATTAGGAAAAATTTCATAATTATACCTTATTAAAAACCTTATAGGGGTTATGTGGTATGTGTTTTCATGTTTCCAATACCATATAGGGTCTGATAATGCTCACTGGTCATATTGAAGACTACCACCTGATGAGACAAATATGTAATCATGAAGAAACATAGATGTCTCCTACATTTTTATGAACTAGATGAGTTGATATTATGGCACTAAAATACCTCTCATATCTTTTTAAAACTCCTAAAAATATTTATTTTGCAATAAAAATTTCATATTTGTAATAATACTACCAAGAAGTCAAGGTGATGGGGTTTAGAGCCTTCTTCAAGAACTTTACTTTCTTAATGTTTGTTCATAAATAATAGGATCCTAAACAAAATACCAATGCAATTAATCACAATACCATTAGGTTCCCTATACTTGGTGAATATCTCAGGAGCCATCTCTCTATATTTTGTATAGAACAAGCCTATAGACATGACTGTTGTAAGGCTATCAAGGGACCCAATGAAGTAAAACTTGAATATCTTACCATTTTCAGACCCATAAAGACTCTTTGAATGTTAAAAAGTCTTGAGGAGGGTATAGAGATTTAATTTTCATATTTTCACTCTTGAATATGATTGTACAGTGATCATAAATGCCCCTTTTAGCTCAATTTCTCCTTCCTTGAGCATTGAACCTGCAAGGTTTGACTAACTTTTGACTTTCTCTGACATTAGGAATGTTATAAAACATCTTTATATGCTTTAAAATTATCAATTGTATATACCATACTTCATATTCATCTTGGGAATGGCTCTAGGATCGTTATGAAGTAGTTTCCAAGTGTAAAGAAGGCTAGTAAAATTATATGTCCTCATAGAGTGGAGACTTCATTTGACTAAGACCCTAAAAGATATCATATGGACTTTTATTCACCTATTTTGACAACCATGAAAGAAATAAGATTTTAAAATACTCCCATTAGTTACAATAGAAACCTTAACATCCCTGAATACCTTAATTTTTGCTAAGAAACCTTAACTTCTCTAATGTGATTAGAAATGGGTTTGAACTCATGATTTAGAAATACAAGGGCATGGGTAAGCATGAGAACCCATAGACACTTCTAAGAAAAATAAACATGAAAAAAAATTAAACTCATAGAGGTCAAAATGATGTCACATTTTGATAACATTCTTGGCGACTTTTTTGGTATCTTGCCTGCTAGGCTATGAGACCAGTAGCCTTTCCTCAACCATTGGGTGATGGAGTCGTGGTGGAGAATATTTAAAACTAAACTATAATAAGATAAAATATAAATTAAACACACCACATGATACCAATATAACAACCATCTAAAATAATTGGGAAAACACACCAAACAAGAAGGAAAACATTAAATGTTCATAAGAACTTATTCAACACACGCCACACACCTACTTATGTACATGACTAACCTTTATATCATAAATAGTAGGGCTTCAAATGGATTACATTTATATGGATAGATAAATCCTCCCCATCCATTCTTTCCAATTATAAGGAATTGTTTTTCTTTCATTTGATGATGATTTATGACCCACTTCACAAAGTGTCAAACTTGGTGTGTCTCCCGGGCTTTGCTCTATCCTCATCCCACTTTAGTACTATATCACCCTCTTAGAAAACTCTTGGATTTGATTTATTATCAAAGTAATTATTCATTATCACCGTATGATGTTCTATGGCTTTGTGAGCATTGTCTCTACTCTCTTGCAACTCCATTAATTCTGTCAACCTCACCTCCATTGGAGTGTTTTTAAGCAATTCCAATTGATGTGCCATCTCTAAGGTAGGTAGATCTTGGGATATGGATAGTCTAGCTTCCCTTACATAAATAATAACAAAAATGGAGTTACTAATCAACCTTTTAGGTGTGATCCTATCATCCCGTAGGGTTGTCTTCAACTTAGTCTGCCAAGCTCTTTAGTTGTTCTCCAAAGTTGTTTTGATGATCCTGATTAGGTTATTATTAGTAGACTTGGCCAACCCATTACCTTGGGGGTAATATTTGGATGATGTACTCAGATATATACCATTTATATTTTCCCAATTAATTGCCTTAGCACCCATGAAATCAAGTGCATTGTCTGAAATGATGGTAGATGAAGTTTCAAACCTTATAGCAATACCTTTGTAGAACTCTAAAATAGAACTCTCATTGACCCAATTCAATGCAATTTCCTCAACCCATCTTATAAATTAATCAGTTGTTGTAAGGATCCACTTGTGGCCAGAACTTCATATAGGATTAATCATGCCAATGAATTCAAGACCCCATTGCATGAAGGGCTAATCCACTTGAATGGGTCTCAATGGGAGAGTTGTAAGTTTTTGTTTGCTTACAAATAAATCACATTGAGGACACCTTATTACCCAAGCATAGAAATATTTTAAGAGGTTAGACCAATAGTATCCTACCTTCATGATTTTTGTAGCTGTGATCTTTGGAGAGAACTGACCCCCTACTGCTCTATTATGAAAATCTCCAAGCAATACACCAAACTAATCATTGTTAATGCATCTAAACAATACACCATTTGTATTTCTTCTAAAAATCACACCATCCACAAGAAAATAAGGAATAGGTTACAATCTGAAATACCTTCTTTTGGACCTACTCAAGCCATTAGGACACTCACCATTTTGGAGGAATCTGATGATGTCTTGTGTCTAACTTTGTATGGGTGTGAGATTAGCTAGTTGACGGCAGTCTTGATTAACCAAAACTTCATCTTTTGGTTCATGGAGATCTAAATCCAAGTTCTCACATAAACCCTTACCCCTTACCAACTTGGTCACCTTGATGTTAACATCATACTCCATAACCTTTGTAATCCACTCTACCCTTTTTTCATTGAGGTCTTTACTCAAGAAGAACTCCTTGGTGCTAGGATGAGAGACCATAAGGTAAATTTTGTTTTTGGAAACCATGTGTCTAAACTTATTCAATCATCATAAAATAGTGAGGACTTATTTCTCCATAAATGTGTATTTGGATTCATATTCCTCCAAACCTTGACTGAATAATTTAATAGGTTGTTCAACACCCTCATCATTATTTTGCATAAGCATGGCTGAAATAGTGTCAAGGTTAGAAAATGTATATAACATGAAGTATTTAGTAAAATTTGGATTTACAAGAGTGGGATCTTGGGAAATTTCTTCCATAATGGCTTCAAAACTATTTTTACCTTCCTCAGTCCAAGTAAAAACTTTATTATTATTTAGCATGGTTATGATAGGCTTCACCAAAGATGCAAAACTAGGTATGAATCTTCTCACTTAGTTTATCTTAACCAAGAAAATTTGGAGTCCTTTCTTGTGCAAGGGAAATTATAGGGCTATAATAGCCTCTACCCTTTCAGGGTCAATGGCTAGACCATCCTTAGAAATAATGTGTCATAGAAGCTTACCTTCATGGATAGAAAAAATACACTTCTTTGGGTTAAGGAACACCCCATATTGTCTACATCTCTCAAACACCTACCTAAGAAGTTTCATGTGGTCATTTATGTCCTTTGAGATCATGGATATATCATCAAGGTATACTAGTAATATCTCATTGATTAGGCCTTTGAAATCCATGTCAATTGCCATTTAAAAAGTGGTACCAACATTAGACAAACCAAAGGGCATTATCCTATAAGCAAAGGTCATCCATTTTGTATTAAAGGTTGTCTTGAACTAATCATCCTCATTCACCAAAATTTGATTATAACCATAATACCCATCTAGGAGTGAGAAGTGTTGGGAACCTAAAACAACTTGCAAGATCTACTCCATAGGTTAAGGGATAATGATCTTTGATTGACACCCTATTTAAGTCCCTAAAGTCCACACAAAGTCTAATGTCCCCACTCTTCATTATAATAGGCACAAGATTAGATACCCAAGTTGAGTTCTTGATAGGGAAAATTATCTTAGACTCAATTAGTTTGGTGAGTTCCATTCTCATGAGTTGCTCAACTTTGGGGTTAATAGGCTTTTGCTTTTTCCTAAATAGTTTGGATCTAAGATATAATTCAATAGTATGGTGGGCTAGGATAGGGTCAAACCCCTTTATATACCTATACTCCCAAGAAAATATATGATGGAATTCTCTACACAACTCAATGAATGATTATTTTTCAGATAGAGAGCATACATTGCCTAGTTTAAGGAGTGTATCATTGAAGATTAAGACCCTTTCATAGTTCTTTTCCTTTGTGGACATGCCTACCTTATCTTTATTATTTTGTTCATCCTCACTAAATATGATATCTACAGTGACAAATCCCTTGGTTATCTTGTTTTTTCTCAGTTGTACAATCTAATCTTCATACTGATCATGGAGCTTCTTCTAATTTTTTGAAGAGAGCTCAGCCTCCTCTTTAAATAATTGTACAATATATTGGTCAATATCAAACACTTACCAAAATACTTCATTCTCAATAATGGAAGGCCTCATAATGACCTTGAAATGTGAATTATTTCCTCCTTTATTTATATTAGTAGGTGTGTCAAATTGTGCCCTTATTGTAGCCAACATGTCAGCATGCTTGTTTTATTCTCTTAGGATTGGTTGTATGTTGAATGCACTAAAGACTTCAAGTAAATCCCATGCCCTATGCTTATAATACTTTAGAAAATGGTTCTTGGTGTCACTCATATTCCTTATTTTATGTAAAATCATCTCACCATCCCCATCCACTTGAAAATTCTTGATTCCCTTCCTTTTTGCCCATTGAAGACCATAAACAAGGCCTTCATACTCGGCCAAATTGTAGGTACAACTAAAATTAAATATATATGAGGAGTAATATTAATATTTAGTTGGATAAACCTATATAACACCATCTCTTTCACCAATATTTCTCCTTAAACCATCAAAGAACATCTCACACATTCTATCACTCTCATTTTCCTCCTTGGTAAGGGAAGATATAGGTGTTCCTTTCTCATGTAGGCAATACACCCCCAAATCAATCTCTTCCATGAAAGAATAGAGATCATACTCATAGGTCTCAACACCATATTCATCTGAGAAGAGATCAAAAATACCTTCAAGAGGGGAAGATGCTCCATCATCTATGGCATGTTCCTCTTGCTCATTGATAGTGCAATTTAGATTGGAACTACTTTCCACATATGGTTCAATGTGGAACTTGGCCAATGGTTGTGTTTTTATTTTCAATTTATCTCCATACCTCATTATAAAATACAATAAATACTAATTAGTGATAGCATACCTTCTTATATTGGTAGTGAAGTCTCTTGATAGGCAAATGGCAAAGTGAGTAGGTAGATCCACCACCACTATGTCTTGTAGAATTGGAAAACTTGGGCAGTCATGCAAGAACACTTTTAAGCCTTTGATGATCCATATAGACTTGGTTAGAGTTCCATAAGATAAAATACTCCATTGTTATAAGGCTCATACTTCAATCCCATCTTGTCTACAATTAGTTTAGGCATGACTGAAGGGTTTGCCTCACTATCCACAATGTAATTATGGACCAACTTATCTCCCACAATGAGGGTATGATATAAAGGTGGGGATTTTTTAGACTTTGTGGAAGGTTAGATAATATGATTATGTGAGTTTATGAGGGATACACCAATATTATTTTTTGGTTAGGGGGAATATGAATTTTGGATAGTTGATGTTGGAGTAACTCTTTTTGACTAGGCATATGGAGTACCTCCCAAAGGGATATGCTTGTTTTTATGTTCTTCAAGGAGTCAGTAATTTTCAAATGGGATAAACTATCCTTTGATTTCATCCTTGGAGGCAATGTAGCACCTTAAAATTGAATCAATGAAGGTTTGACCACTTTCCCAAGTTATGATTTTGAAGAGGTGTAGGACTTGTAGAGGCTATAATATTTGCACCCATACCTTGAAGGGGGGTTTTTTGGAGTTATATCAACATCTTGAGCATCTCCCAAAGTTATCCTATTTTATCTTGTGTTTTATATAACTAAGGTGATCTGATTTAGGATAAATCTATCCTCCATTTGGTAGTTTACAAAGCTCACTCCTGAATTACTACACTCTCCACTTGGTTTTGCTTGCATGGAGCTATCATCTTCTGATGTCAAGTAAGGATTAGTCCCTCCTTGAGCCACCAAGGCTTTATCTTCTCCATAATTATCATTCATGTACTGACCATGAGGCTACCCCCAAAAATTTTACCATTATTCTCCTTGAACTATGTTGTTATGGATTGGAACCATGGCTCTTGAGGTGGGAGTAGAATTCAGATTGTAGGAATTAGGTGATCTATTGAAATTAAGTTGACCTTGTATTATCCATTGACCATTATGTTGATTTTTAGATATGTTTACTTGTGAAGGGTAATAGTAGGAGTTTTAGTAAGCTCAAATATGTTGATTTAATTACCTAATTATGTTAGATGTATAATCATTGAGGGGAGGTGAATCAATGATGCTAGATAATTCAAACTTCAATTCCAATCCTTTTAAACCCCTAACCAAATAAAAATTATCATTCATGAATCATAATCTTCATTTATAGCAATGAACAAGAAAGATAAGCAAGATCACACACATAACACAATATCTACGTAAAAAACCCTCTTTGGGAATAAAACCCACTAGAACCTACAAAATGGACTATAGTCCTATAATAACAAGATCCAAATTTAGACCAACACTAACTGAGTAAGGAACACCCATCTCTTAATTTAGTGAGACACCCATCCCACAAGGAAGAACTAACCCTCTAGGCAACCAATCACCCACTCAAGTACCTTGATCTAATCTCTACCTCTGATCTGATGTCTTCTACACCTGATGATGGACTTTTATTACTTTCACTCTTTCCCCTTAATACTCTTACAAACTTATACACATAAGCAAGGCATCCAAAACACCCTTTTAGATCACTCTTCACTTATTATCACATACACAATCATAAAAACCTACAACAACTCTATCATAACATTATCAACATAAATTGTAGGTCATTCACACACTCCTCAACCTATTCTGCTCTTCAATCCATCCACTAAGCTCACTCACTCAATCAGCCTTTAGGGCTTACTTGCTCAATTTGCCTCTTCTAGGCTTATTAGGTCTAATGACCTATATGTTCACCTTCATCACCCTAATCAAATAAACATGACTAATCATCTATGCTCTTTTATGGTCATCACTAACATGTACCTTCTCTTTCAAAGTTTCTCCCCTTCTCTCAATATCAAATTTTCTCAACTCTGATCTCTCAAGTCTAGAAACCATCACCTTTGCTTTAACTCTTTATAGAGTCTTCATGAATATTATCTTCTTGGTCAGCCATAAGACTTGCCTTAACCTTTAATAATTCTATCATGCTAAGACATAGCTCAAATCCACCCTCATAGGTTAGCCATAGCATCCATGGGTCACCTTTAAATAGCTACACCTTTCAATTAGGCCTTAGTAGCCCTTATAGGTCTCATGGAGACCTATTACCCCTTTATCACTTCATAGATCAAATCAAGAACACAAGATCACTTTAAAATACATGGGTCCACTCTATATGACCTATAAGACATCTTCAAATGAATACATCCACCAAAACACTCTTTTGCTAAAGCACAATTTGCTGAAACAATAGTCTTGTACACAATAACACCATGAATGAACAAATAGTCAACTTTAAAGCTCAATATCTATAACTTTATAAACATTCAAACCTTATAATACACTTTTTTAAATGTGCCTTGAAGTCCTCTTCAACTTTTTTTTACTCCATCATTAAATTCCTCTTAGATCAAAAGATATTAGAAAAATATTATAGACTATTTTTTCCCTTTGCTAATTCAAATGCTAATGATCACTGGTTAATGCAAAATCATCTGTAAACACGTGTCTTCATCTTGTGTCCTCACATAGCTTAAACAAACACACTCTATCAATCTCCTCAGGAGTATTATATTCTTTAACTTATATTTCTCATCATTGATCATTGATCTACACTTTCGTGATTAAGACACTTGACACCCTCACGTGCCTTCTAAGCATATTGTTATCATTCTCCAATGAACTTCCACCACTTGGTAGCCCCGCATGCCTTATAAGTATCCTTTGACATATTGACTTAATATGCACTATTGGATTACTACTAACAAGATCACATACTCCATTAGATCCTTATTTGGTTAGATTAATCACTTTCCCTAGATCTTCTTCACCTAATTAAATGATCATCATTAGATCTCCTCTTGCACATTTGGCTAAGTATAGAAACTTAGTGAGCTATGTCTCAGAGGCCAACTTTGCACTATTATAACTTTTGATAATCTCAATGAATGGACCTAAAATTTGAACCACATGATCACCTCTCATAGGGGAATCCATCTATGTATCAAACTACTCTTGAAACCTTCACATGTGTGAAATATGATGTCATCAATCTGCTCACTTAGTCTTATCTATCAATATGACTACTTGAACCTAGACACTCATATGACTGCTCTGATGAATTCCTTTCACTTTCATAATCACTCCAATCACTCATAATACCCTATATGGTCTCTATAACATGTCCATACCATCAATATCATCCATCAATTACCTCACTAATCCAAACACTAAATAATCATTCAAGAACACTAAAGCACATTGCAGCACACTTTGGCATTATCATTCTAGCACACATGACACCTCATCAACATCCTTGGTCACCTTTGAGACATCATTAACAAATCTAAAACAATATCCCCCTTTGTCATTGATGTCAACACCAATACAAAGTTTATGCTTAGACTTTGTCTCTCTTCAATCATTTTCTCCCCTTTTGACATAATGACAAAATGGGCTCAACTTCTAATCCTAAGGACCTTGACAGTCTACTCACATAGCTTAGAAATATCCCCCTAATAGCATGCTCCATCTCATGTCATCTATTCTTTGACATACACCAATTTTAACTTGAGCTTCTATGATCCTTGGACCTATCTACCTATATAACTCACAAGCTCCCTTTACTCATGCATGAAGATTCAATACCTTATCAAAACATTTGACTTGGTTTGATCAAGTCATCATATCAATCTTCTTGATTCGCAACTTTATCAGACTTATCCATATCTCCACCTTGACTAGAAAATATCACATGTGATCCCCCTCACATCATACACATCTCTTCAAGCCTTTTAGACTATCTAAGTTAGTTCCCCTTAGCTCCATGCTACACCTAGATCATGACATCTTCAACAAGTCTTCTCAATGAGCTAGGTCTACTAGAAACTCTTCAACACTATCCACACTTCAGTCAAAACTATTATGGAAACATCTTATCTTCAAAATATTGTGACCTCCATGGCATACTTAACTTGACATCTATATAACTTTGAGACCTTGTATATGATATAAAAAATGTGATAAATACATTCTCCTCATACTCCATATCAGCCTTATCTTTAGTATTTATAAGTAATATAATATTTTTAAAACTCACCATCCTTGATTAGACACATGGAAATCTTCATTTCCTACCTATAGATATTTCACACATAGCTTCATTATTCACCACTTTAACCAACTAGACCATCCTTCAAAGATTTGACCAAAACTTTGACTTTAGGATCATTGTCCCTGAATATATCTTGTAAATCATTCCATCACAACACTTTAGAGTAGATTCATAAAACTCATTGCTTCCCCTTAGCCAAGCACATTTTCAAAAGATATTTCTTGTCTTGCAACATCAACCAAATCTCAACTAGCATCCACCATGCTTCTTGTTGTCAAGTATCTCTTTGAAGCCTAGATAGAGACACCCTAACTCACAATGTCCTATAACAATGTGAAACTAGGAGTTTCCCACAACTCCTCATATTCCTTCTCCTCCTTGGTCATCTGATACTGATAGTTCTTCTTCTTCTTCTTAGTCTTAAGAGAAGCAACCTGCTCATCCACTACAACATTATCCTTTTCTTCTAATATTGGATTGAAAACATATAGAGACAACAAAGATTCATGAATACCTTTTAAACGAAAGAAATAACCTCATCAATGTGCATTGACAGTTGATGTTCTTTGCATTAAACTTGCTCAATAATAGCAGGATGTTTACTTGTATCCATATACACCTTAGAACTAGCCTCAACTAGCACCTTGGTATTTTCTTTAAGCTCAACTTGAATTGACTTTTGATTCTCCTTTTCTATCTGGATAGATGACACATTCTCTTGGCATGCCTAAACCTTATTCATATCTGATTCCTCTTTTTCTTTAGCAGGCAGTCCACCCTAATCTTTCAACTCTACTGAATTAGTTTTCTTGGTTTTCACTTCCTTAGGTTTCCATACCAAGGATTAACCTTTCTTGAGTGATCTAGGATGTCCATGCACCTTCTTATGATTTGAGAACTTACTTATATAATATCTTTCAATATGACCAACTTGATGACAATTGAAATAAATAACATCTTGTATCTTAGGTTTATTATTATCAAGCTTGACTGTCTTAGGTCTCCATACCTAGGTTAGTATTTTCCAGTGCATTTTGGGGTAGAATATAGCAATATGTCCCATGACAGGATAATTATAGCAGACTACATTATCCATATCTCTAGCTGACTAGTTATTCTTCCTTTTATAGTTTATTGCCTTATGATCAAACCTGTGACAAGCATAATAATGACCATTAAAAGATATTTCATACCTCATGGCGCTTGGCTACCTAATGGATATTTTCTTATTGATCTTAGTGTTTGTATCCTTCTTGTCTTGAGTTGACCTCTCTTGATCTTTTTCAGTCTTATTTACCTTGATAACAAATTTCTCATGTTCATCCTTCAATTAATCTAGCTTGGTCTTCAATTAAACACTCTCATCTTCTTTAGCTCTCATACTTGAACCTACAACCTCTAACTAAATTATGAGATCTTAGATAGTCTATTTATCCCTCTTAGCTTCTTTAGCCATGTCATCCTTTAATCTACATGCTTTATCTTCAATAATATTTATAGAATCAAGATTGAAATTCAACTCATCATGCTCACCTTTCTTTGAACTCAACTTGGATTTTGTCTCTTCTAGCTAAATTTTGATATGTCTGCATTCTTCCTCTTTTGAACTCAAATTAGGCTTTGTAACTCTTATTTGATCCTCAATATCCTACATGGTCATCTTGTCTTCTTTGACTATTTCACTTGATCTCTCAAACTTGGTTTGAAGATGACTTATCATTTCTCTATATTTCATGACCTATTCATTAAGCTTCTCAAGCCACATCGCATGTTCATCATCCTTGGAATTATAATTACTCTTCCCAGTCTCAATATGACTAATCTATTCTTCAAGACTTTTGATCATTTATCTCAACTCAATATTTTCTTTCCTCAACTATTTAGCCATCTTTGTACCTTGGATCACCTTCGAGTGGTTAAAATTGCACAAAATTTCATGCTTTGATACTAATTATTAGAGGTAAAATCACTGTGGTAGAGGTGAATCAGTGATACTAGATAATTCAAACTTCAATTCCAATCCTTTCAAACCCTTAACCAAATAAAATTATCATTCACGAAGCATACACATCATTTATAGCAATGAATAAGAAAGATAAGCAAGATCACACACATAACACAAGATCTACATGGGAAACCCTCCTAGGGAATAAAACCCATTAGAACCTATAAAATGGACTACAATCCTATACTAACAAGATCCAAATTTATATCAATGCCAACTAATCAAAGAACACCCATCCCTTAATTTAGTGGGACACCCATTCCAAAAGGAGGAACCAACCCCGTAGGCAACCAAGCACCCACTCAACTACCTTGATCTGATCTCCACCTCTGATCTAATTTTTTCTACACCTAATGATCGATGTCTCTTAGTTTCACTCTTTCCCCTTTATACTCTCACAAATATGCACACATAATCAATGCATCCAAAACACCCTTTTGGATCACTCTTCACTTCTTAACACATACACAATCATAAAAACCTATGATAAATCTATCACAACATCATCAAAATTACCTATAGGTCATGTACACACTCCTCAACCTACTCTACTCTTCAATCCATACACTAAGCTCACTCACGCAATCAACCTCTAGGGCTTACTCGCTCAATCTGCCTCTTCTATACTTATTAGGTCCAATGACCTATGTGTTCGCCTTCATCACCTTGATTAGATAAACATGATTGATCCTCTTTCCTCTCTAATGGTCCTCACTAACCTGTACCTTCTCTTTCAAAATTTATCTCCTTTTCTTAATATCACATTTTCTCAACTATAATCTCTCAAGTCTAGAAACCATCACCTTTGCTTTCACTCTTGATAGAGTCTTCATGAATATTATCTTCTTGGTTGGCCATAAGACTTGTCTTAACCCTTAAGACTTATATCATGCTAATACATAGCTCAAATCCACCCTAATAAGTTGACCATAGCATCCATGGGTCACCTTTAAGTAGCTACACATTTCAATTAGGCCTTAGTAGCCCTTATAGGTCTCATGGAGACCTATTACCCCTTTAGCACTTCATCAAGAAAATAAAGAACACAATATCACTTTAAAATACATGGGTTCACTCCATATGACCTCTAATACATCTTCAAATGAATACATCTACCAAAACAATCTTTTGTTAAAGCACAATTTGCTCAAACAATAGTCTTGTACACAGTAACACTGTGAATGAACAAATAGTCAATTTTGAATCTTAATATGTATTGCTTTATAAACATTAAAACCTTATAATAAACTTTTCTATATGTGCGTTGAAGTCCTTTTTATATTTTATTTTTACTCCATCATTAAATTCCTCTTAGATCAAAATCTATTAACAAAATACTACAGACTAGTTTTCCCTTTACTAATTCAAATGCCAACAGTCACTGGTAATGAAAAATCATTTGCAAACACATGTATTCATCTTGTGTCCTCACATAGCTTGAATAAACACACTCATTTTATCTCCTTGGTATTATCTTGATCTTTACTTTACATCTCTCACCATTTATCATTGATCTGCACTTCCATGATTAAGACACTAACACCCTTACGTGCGTTTTGAGCACATTGTTGTCAGTCTCCAATGAAGTTCTACCACTTGGCATCCTCATATGCCTTCTAAGAATCCTTTGACATACTGAATTAATACACACCATTGGATCACTACTGAAAAGATCATATGCTCCATTAGATCTTTACCTGTTCAGATTAATCACTCATCATAGATCTTCATCACTTGATTAAATGCTCACCATTAGATCTCCTCTTGCAAATTTAGCTAAGTATAGAAACTTAGTTAACTTCATCTAAGAGACCAACTTTGCACTATTATAAATTTTTCTATGTTTAATGACTAGACTTAAAATTTGAACCACATGATCACCTCTCATAGGGGAATCCATCCATGTATCAAACTGCTCCTGAAACCTTCACACATGTGAAATATGATGTCATCAATATACTCACTTGATCTTATCTGTCTAGATGACTACTTGAACCTAGACACTCATATGACTACTCTGATGAAATCCTTTCACTTTCATTAGCACTTAAAGCACTCATAACACCCCATAGGGTCTTCAACATGTCCATACCATCAATATCGTCCATCAATTACCTCACTAAGTTAAACATTGAAGAACCATGTAGGCACATTGAAGCACACTTTTTCATTGTCATTCTAGCACACATGACACCTCATCAACATCTTTGGTCACCTTAGAGACATCATTGACAACTCTCCAACAATTTGAAGCTTCTAAGGCCTTATATTTTTCTTGCTAATCAATTACATCATCTATTTTTTTTAGAACAACTTTAGTCTTGATATTCATATTTGGAATTGGAGTAAGGCTTGGAGGGGTAGTAAGAATGTTAGGTAAGATAGGCATTGAGGCCTTTGGAATGAGTTTACTAGCTTGGATCAAACCATTATCATCTCTAATAGTTACATCATAGGCATCATTCAAGGCATAACCTCCGATGGATTACAACATGACAGTTATATCAGTCCCAATAGCTCTGAGGAAGGTTGGGAAAATAAAACTTGCAGGGGGTCTCATGGGAGGGGGAAGCCTATTCCATGTCCTTAGGAACCTTTCATTGAAATCATGCATGGATTCCTTAGGCCCTTTTTGTATGACATTTAGTTGATGGATTAGTGATGTATGATCACTCTTATCCTCAAATCTTTTAGTCAACAAGTCCCCAAATTCATCCCACATAGTAGTGCATCCTCCTAGTAAGGTTTTATACCAATCAAGGGATTTTCCCTTAAGGGCATGGCAAGAAATCTGATTTCTATGTTAATTTATATAATATTATGGAAATTATAGAATTTGGATATGTCTCTAATGATTGAGGCACCACAGTGTTAGGTTTTGTATGTTGGTTAATTTTTGTAGTACCCTTGGGATATGATATTGATTTATTATCAATATTCATGTGATTATATGTAGATACTATAGGGTTGGATTTTGTTTCCCTTGTCATGCAATGGTCATAGGCTTAATACTGGTTGTACACTCTAAATGATTATAATTATGCTCTAAAAATTTTGTAGTATAGTTTCAATGGATGTAGCT